>JAKCPB010001198.1:0-169398 GCA_021442155.1 Cymbidium sinense | reverse complement strand
TTGAAATATTCAAATGAACTAAAACCCATTTGAACCCAAGCCAATTGCAATTGAATTTATATATCAATCCCAAATACATATATAAACTCAACTAAATCAAACACAACCCAAAAATCAAGCCAACTAAACCCAATTGGTCCACTTGACCCAAAGTGACTAATTTGACCTATTTGAGCCAAGTTCTAATCCTACCCAAATTGGATTGAACCAAGCCCATCAAAACCTCCCATCATGATTATTGATCACCCTAGGTTGATCAATCACAAATTGTCAAACCAAGTCAACTTGGTCATTTGACCAAGTCAACCCTTAACCCATATGAACCCAAACTAGCCAAATTACAACCTAAGCCAAATCCCTTGAAACCAATGATTCATACCAAATCAAAATCAATATTTGAATATGACTTGACCTTCAATTGAGTCAAACCAAACCCAATTGGCCCTCTTGACCCAAGTTGACCCAAATTGACCTAAAAGAAATTGGTCAAATGAAAATATAAACCAAATTGACAAAACCAATGGCTCAAGTTCATTCCAAATTGATTGTTGAACTTGACCAAAGCCATGATTGGACCCAATTTTAATTGACCTACTTAGCCCAAATTGACCTAAAGGTTCAAGTTGGCCTAAATCAAAACCAAATCCAAATTAATTGAAACCAAAGCCTACAATCATCTTCAATTAGGTCAACTAAACCCAAACCAACACCCAACCCAAGTTAATTTGGCCAATTTGGTCAAATTGGTCAACTTAACCCATTTGACCCAAAAAATGAAAAAAAATCAAATCTAAGCCAAACTAAACCAAACCAATTGAACCAAAACATCCCAAATGATCATAGGAACTTGACTCAATCCTTTGTTTGACCTAATTTGACCCATTGGTCAACTTAAACCAACCTAACCCAATTTGACCTAAATGAGTCAAATTGAGCCAAAACTAACCAAATCAACTCCATTTGACTTGAAATTTGGCTAACCCCGCTCATTTCAAATCCAAATCAAATCCAATGCCAAATGATCATTCTACCCTTGGTCAAGGCATCACATGAGACAAATCACCCATGTAAGTGGTCATTTCCATTCCTTGGCCACTTGGTACTCTCCTAATGGTCCACCTAGGCACCTAGGACACTGCCCAACCTAACCTAAGGGGTGGTTGGGTCAGCCATGACCCATGGGAGGTGAAATCACCTCACCCTCCATTGGAGCATTTGAAACCCATAGGACACCCATGATTCCTCCTTGGCACCTCACCACACCTTCAACCAACCAAGCCCCTCACCTCCTCCCACCATGACTAAGATGGTCTGACGGACCACTAAAGCCAAACTGATCCCACCATCCGATGAAGGTATACACCCCTCATTTCCACTCAAACACAAAAAAATCATTTTTGAGCCCTAGCTACCCAAGATGAGCAGAGCCATTCCCTAAGCTCCAATCATTCCTCAATCGAAAATGCCATTCTCCATCCCAAAATAGACACTCCCATTTTTGACCTAGCTTCCCCATTTCTCCATCAAACCCAAATTAACATTGCACACACCTTCCCTAGGCCTCATCAAGAAAGAACAATCATCTTCCAAGCTTCCCAAGCATCAAAGGTGGGAATTCAATCAAAGTCAAGCTCCAAATTGTCAGTTCATGACCTTTTGAGTGAATATCAAGGAATTGATCCAATTGCTGGTCAAAAGGGTTTCATCTCCACTAGATGAAGCTTCCTTAATCATTTGAGCCATCGATCTAGAGCTCGGGTGAGGTATGCTGCCAAAATCTATCCTTAAGAAAAAATGGGTTGGAGCTTTTTGAAGATCTCCATGTGATCTTGACCTGGACCCCTCCTCATCGGGTGTGGGATCCTTTTGAGTTGATCAGCTCGGTAAGCTCGATCAAGTGAGCAATGAAATGACTCCATTCTCCCACACTTATGTGTTAGATCATGCACCATCTATTCTGTGTGATCAGAATGGATGGTCATGATTAGATCTATCGATCTAATTTAATCCTATTAAGCTAGGATTAATCATAGCCATTCGATCTTTGGATGGATGAGAAAGTGCATCCATCACCGCCATGGCGAGTGATAAGTTTTAAGTAACCCACAACACCATGGAAAGCGCGATCACGCACATATGGCGCCAACATGATTAGCTTTAATTATTTAATTAGTAATTTTAATGGCTTAAACTTAAAAATTATAAAAAATAATAAAAAAAAATGCAAATAAATACTCATTTTAAAGGTATTTCAAAGGAGAATTAATTAAAAATGATCTTAACTAATTTTGAATGGTAATTAAGGTTTAATGAAAAAATTTATTAGCTTAATTACTTTTAATTACTGAGCAATTAATCCCAAATTTTGTTAATTTAATGGGATGACCTGCCTCCCATGATTTTCTTTGGATTTATTGCTCACTTTGTTAAGAAAATTGACTAATTAAACCTTACTACTTTTTTAATTAATGATTAATTAATCATGAATAGTAATAAATTGGTTAAATTAAGTTTATTAATCATTGTTCAATAGTAAGTGAACTAAGGAATATTGGGACCCCTTTCCTAAGTTCATTTCACCCTTTTTTAAAATGAAATTAATTAATATTTAACCAATTAATTAAATCACTTAATTAAATTGAAATCATAATCACATGAGACCTTAATTAATTAAATCATGGGGTAGATCTTTAGGTGTTTAATAACCTAAAGGATTTTAATCAAAATTATGGTTAGTCCACGTGTGTGGAAAACCATAAGAGTAATTAATTAAGTCCCTTAATCTAATTAACAAATTAATCATGAGCCAATTGCATTGGCCCATTTTATTTCTAGGATCATTGCAAGTTTATTTTCCATGCATATCATGTTGGCTCATAATTATTTAGTTAATTACTTTAAGGTGACATAGGTAAGGGTAATTAATTCATCTAATTAAGGGTTCAACTTAATTAACCCATAAAATCAAATTAATTACATTAAAATTAAATCAAATCACTAATGTGGGGATGGGTTTAAAATAGCAAGTGATGATTTGTTTTCTCCTCTTTAAATCAAATCAAATCTAAAACTTAATTAATAAAGAAGTTTTGGTTTAATTTAAATAATCATATTTGATTTGATTATCCTTAAGAACTAGTTTGGTTGAATGAATCACATGCTTATATTTCATTATCCTTTTTCCAATCATGTTAGATTTGGTATGTCATTTCAATTCATGCATCCATATTTTCAAAATCAAGTAAAATAAAATTTATTTCTTTATGTAAGCTTGTGTTGATTTAATTTAATATATGTGTATATTATCACTATTAAATCTAAATGTATTTTTTCAAAAGCTTATAAATGAATAATAATATTTGTTATGATGCTAATTATAAATACATAAAGAAAGCTTAAGTGTGTGAATGTTGAGTTATCTTTCCTCTATTCAAGTGATGATTTATATAAGATTCAATGGTAATGGGTATATAGTCTGGACATCCCGTGAATACGAGGCCATTTGATTACCTCACTTCCCTAGTTTATTAACGACACGTACCCATTTGATTTCATTCTTTTGTATTTCAACATTAGAATTTAGATAAACCTTTAATTCATATATATAAATGATTCAATAAAAAATATATAATATTTGCATGGTTTTCTTTCCTCATTTATGTATACATCCATGTGTCCAAGAAAAGCAAGTATATATGTGGACATCCGAATATGAGGCTTTAGTTAGCCCCAAGGAGGTCATTTGATTACCTCACTTGGTTTAATAATGACATGTACTTACCTATATCTTTGTACATGTACATGTATATGTCATTAGTAAAATGAAAATCCCATTTACATTAAAATTGCATGCATTCATAATTGACTAAGTGGAAATTAATTAGCCATATGATTTGGAGCTTACTTATGTTCATGTATAGAATTTACATATGTTTGAATGCAAATGGGTATATAGTCGGACATCCCGAGAATATGAGTTTTAGCTAGCTCCAAGGAGGTCATTTGATTACTCACTTCCATGGTTTAACAATGGCATGCTATTTAATTTCACTCTTATGTCCTTTTTGTATAAGAATTTGGAAAAAGTTTTAAATTAATAAGTTTAAATAATTTAATCAAATAAAATATAAATTTGAAACATACACATGCATTATCATGATTTAACTGTGATAAAATATATTGCATGTATAGATACACTTAGGATTAATTTAATCTTTTAATAACACATTCACTAAACAAAACTAAATCAAATTAATATACTTTTGAAAGTGACTTAAGGTAGGGATGAAAGAGGAAAATCCACTTTTTCTCTCTTTATAACACTTAGTTTCTATGTGTAATCAAATGAAATAAAAGAAAACACAAATTAAAATTCTCAAATCAAATAAACTACTTCAAGTGAAATCAACTTTTCATACCAAATTGAATCCTTATACACTTAGAAAATACAATAGTAATTCCTAAAGACATACCACACAAGCCTTAATAACACATTAGAATTAAGTCACCATTATAGCTCTAAGTTAGATATGATATGATGTATGTTTTGTTTTATGATGTATTTTAGATTGAATGTTAGGTGTATGCTTCATAGACGATGATAGGCAAATTTTAGCCTAATCATGTTTTCAAGGATATGCTTAAGTGTTGCTTAAAATAAATGTGAATGCTCTTTGGTTGCTTAAATCCTAAGCATAATCCAAGTTAGACATGGGCTTTCCCATGTAGGGTGCTAAGTCCAAATTATAAATACAATGCTTGGGATTATATGTATATTTAGCTAACCTCTATTTTGTAGGTGTAGGATATACTTTTCCCACATAAATGTTGCAATAGGAATTAGTGATCTATGATTAGATGAGTAGGCTAGAAGGTTTCTGGGGTGCCCTGTGATGCCTTAAAGCAAGCACCATCCAAATTAAAGAAGGAACCAAATAAATGGAGATATGAAGAAAGAAGACCCCATAGCATTTAATACAATTATAATTATTCTTTCATATTCCAGTTGTATAAGGGTAGAGCTCTGCTACCCATCTTTTCTCTCTTGGGTTATACTGGTACCGACATAAACCTTTTATTCTTTATGATAGTTTATATAATTGTTTGATGTTATGTTTACATGCATTAGGATGGCAAGCTTTTCATAGTCTTAAATGATTGATGCTTTAATGTGGCTTGGATATGATTAGATCTTAGGTATAAAAATAACTTTTCTACCCAACTAATCACTCATAACTAAATTTTAAACAACTCATAACCTCATCATAAACATAAATAAGATAATTAAAAGATTTTGCAACCCTTAGCGTATGGTTGTATATTTCACATCATGCATGCATATTATTTCTCTTGAACATGAAGGATCTCATCCTTGCACGATAAAGGAATGCTTGACTTATGAGGGCATCCCTTGTGGTGGAGAACACCTTCTTCTAGTTTATTTGACCCATAACCTATTTCATCATGCATTTAGGAAAAATAAATCCTAAAGCCTCTGTCAAAATGATATGTCTATAATGAAATAAAATTTCAAAAGATTTTGCATCTATAGATTAAGTCATATGCCATAGCACTCATGCTCTAGTCTCTTAGGAAGTGTGTTAGACTTTAGTCTTTTCTAATTAAATAACTACCTAGCTATCTTGCAATTTATAAGATTAGATTACATGGTTTTAAAATTCTAGGAGAGTTACACCACTTGTTATAAGTCCGTAAAATAATTTATTTCTCTTATGGAAGTTACCCTTATGTCCACCTATCGCTTAGATTTAGGTCGTGCTTTAGCTCATACTAAACCTCCCTAGATTTAGGATCCGTGGTAGCTATTTCTTTCAGGCTACGATTATAAATCCTTATCTCTTAGGCATTCCTACAACCTTGTGTTGGTGGATTACAAGCCCTAGTAATCTTATTAAATTTCAACTCAAAACATATAAATCTCCTCAACTTCAAAATTATAAAGCCTAATCATAATATAGATTGGAATGCTTGCTAGGCTTTCTAATATCATGAGCATTTCCTACTTATTTTAATTGATTCCAAAAATAAGTCTTCTCCTTGAACTTTCCTAATTGAATTTCCAAATATATCCAACCTTTGATAGTCTAACCTGAAATCTTTTAGATGATAATTGTCTACTTTGATTGAAAGTATTCTTAAGAAATATCATTTCCTAAGATATATTAAAATGGAGGCTTGCCTCCATAGAAACTTAAGAACCTAGTTTAATATAAACCCTACTTTATTCATTCATGTGGGAGAAAAATCTCTACATTCATGACCCATCATGCCAGAGTCTTATTACATGATTATTATTATAGTGATGCTTCTATCTTTGAGATAATACATCATAACTCAATGTTATATCACCTCAAAATGTACCCAACCTAAATCTGTGTGGTGTCCCCTATAAATCCAAAAAATAAACCGGCCCTCTCACATCATTCATTGAATCCTCTAACATCATCCTTTCTTTGGAGTTTGATGTTGATCTCCAAGGGTTCTTAGACTCATAATATTGATTGATACACCCTTCAACCAAAACTCGATAGCAAATCTGCCAACATCCACTATAATATAAAGAGGCAATTGTGCTCTAACCTGAGTAAGTCTTTATCTTAATGTAATTCCTAAGATGTCCTTCGAGTGGCATGCCTCATCTTTAGTAGTGACCTAAATAAGCATATCTCTAGATCAAGTAAGATTAGAGATTCTCTCATCTCTTTGGATAAGATAAGGGTGTTGCATATGCTTAACTTAGTTGGAAACTTTCTAAGGTGAGCTAGGACATTGTAATCAACTGCTTGGTCCTCCACAAGCATATCCATGGGTGGAGCATCCTATGGAGACCACTAGAAATAATGACTACCCTTACCTAAACCAAGAGGTAGAACTTACTATTTGACAATGACTTCTTGGAATGATGAGCTTGTGGAAAATTCTACTTTCTCATCAAGCATACCTACACCTTTTCTAATGGGATCCTCTGAGTCAATTGACTCTAAGTCAATCTCAAGAGGTGAACCCAATTGATTCAAAGAAGGATAGTCTGACTTTGAATCAAAAAGGGAAGGATTAGAACTACTAGAGCTATTATTTTTATTTAAACCCAGAGAGCTTTCAATAAGAATAAAATCAAGAGCACCAGAAGTAGACAATATAACTGAAGCTTTTTCATTAATTTTTTTTGGTGGAGTGCATGATAAATCAAATAAGTAAGTAGTAAATTTAGTGCCTATCAAAAATACTACGCTCCTACCAATAGAAAAGGAGCTAGTAGAAGAGGTGATATATGTGAGGGAGTACTGACTATGGTGTCCCACCACTATCCTAAAGCTCTGTTGGGATGTCACCTTCCATTGTACTTTGCAACTAGCAAACCTTCCTGTGTTGAGGTTTGAGCTACATACTTGCAAGGAAAGCTTCTGATCTTAAAATGATCTTCTTAGATGTTCAGATAAAGATATCCTAAACTTCTTTGGTCTTAAGAGGATCGCAAGTATCCCAAGGATTACTCTAACATAAAATGGTTGCTAAGTATTCCTTAATAAAATGGCTCAACTTGTTACCACTCAAGCTAGTCCTAAAAGTGATACAATCCTCTAAGACATGGCTAACATGCAAATAAATATCTAAGATCATCGCTCTTGCCTTTCCTCAAACCTTCTAGCTTTAAAGAAAGTCAAGTATCTTTAAGAGATTATTAAAGATCTAACTACCTCCCTAATGAATATAAATTCAATCTAAGTATGAGTAAAAGTAGTACGGTGATTGATATGAATACCATTATTGGGTAAAAGAGGTTAAATGGTCATGGCCTAAAACAAAATAAGTATCATAAGTATCCTAGGTGCTCTGGATATGAAATAAAATCTTAAAAATTTAAACATGGTAAAATAATATAATGGTGGTCCTACTACTAGAGGTTGAGTGGTATAACCAAACCAAGAATTGTCAATACTAGAAAATCTCTAATAAGACAAATCTATTTATCTACTTTTGATTTTCTATGTGTGCTCATTTTTATCTAAGTCATCACTTATGTCTAAACTAAAGGTTGAAAATCCAAAAGAAAAATGTTGATAAAATTGTTCTAAAAAAACCAAAAACCCTAAACTAAACTAAAACCTAAACCTTAAACTAAAACATAAGTAAACCTAAACTAAACCCTAAACCTAAACCCAAAAAAAATAATAAAAAAAAAAAAAAACCTAAACCTAAATAAACTCTAAAATAAATAAATATAACTAAACCCTAAACCTAACCATAAACCTTAACTAAATAAAACCTAAATAACCCAAAATCCTAAACAAAATAAATCCTAAAATAAACCTAAACCCTAAACTAAACCTAAACTAAAATAATCCTAAACCTAACTAATCCTAAACTAAACCCAAATAAAACCTAAACCTAATAACTAAATAAATTATAAAATAAATAAACCTAAAACATAATAAACCTAAACTAAAATAAACTATGTTAAAAATCACCAACAAAACCTAAACCTAAAAATAAAAAATAAAACCTATAAAATAATAAAAAACAAAGTTCTAAAATAATATAAACTATAACCTAATAAAGAAAACTAAATAACCTAAATAAACTAACAAAACTAATATCTAAATTTCTTATGCATGCTCATTTATCTAAAACATATATCTTAAAAAAAAACTCTAAACTAAATAAAAAAAAAAAATAATATAATTTATTCTCTATTAAAAAACTAAAAAATCCTAAACCCTAAATAAATAAACCTAAAAACCCTAAACCCTAAACCCTAAACCCTAAAATAAAATAAAAAATAAAACTTAACCCTAAATTAACCCTAAATAACCTAAACACTAACCCTAAACCTAAAAATAAAACCTAACCCTAAACCATAAAACCCTAAACTAAACCCAAACCCAAAAAAAACCCTAAACCTAAACTAAACCATAAACCCTAAACCTAAACCTAAAACCCTAAACTAATCCTAAACCCTAAACACTAACCCTAAACCTAAAACCCTAAACTAAATAAACCCTAAAACATAAACCTAAAAAATAAAAAAAACCTAAAATAAAATAAAAAACCAAACTTAAATAAAATAAAATAAAACCTAAACCTAAAATTAAAATAAAATAAAAATAAAAATAAACTAAAATTAAATAAATCAAAACAGAAACTAAACTAAAAAATAAATAAACCTAAAATAAAAAAAAATAAATATAAAAAATTATATGTAAAATAAAAAAATAAAATAAAATAAAAAATAAAAAACAAAATAAAACATAAACCTAAAAATAAATCTAAAAATAAAACCTAAAATAAACTAAAAAAAAACTAAACCTAAATAAAAATAAAAAAAATTAATAAAAAACAAACTAAAATAAACTAAACTAAAATAAATAAAAAACCTAAACCTAAACCTAAAATAAACTAAACTTAAACCTAAACTAATAAAAAATAAAAATAAAAAATAAACCTAAACTAAAAATAAACCTAAAAATAAACCAAAAAATAAAACTTAAAACCTAAACATAAAAAATAAAATAAAAAATAAACCTAAACCTAAAAAAAAACCAAACTTAAAAAAATAATAATAAAAAAACTAAAAATAAACTTAAACCTAAACATAAATCTAAAATAACTAAAATAAAAAACCTAAAAATAAATAAATTAAAATAAAAAATAAAAATAAACTAAATAAATTAAAAAATAAAATAAACTAAAATAATAAAATAATTAAGTAAACTAAATAAACCTAAACTTAAAGTTTAAATTTAAAAAAAAACTAAACCCTAAAAAACCCTAAACCCTAAAGTAACCCAAATAAACCTAAAAAACACTAAACCTAAATAAACCAAAACCCTAAAAACTAAAACCCTAAACCTAAACCCTAAACTAAACCTAAAACTAAACACCTAAACCTAAAGCATAAACCCTAAACCCCAAACCTAAACCTAAACTTAAAGTAACTAAATAAATTAAAAAATAAATCTAAACTAAAACCTAAAAGACCTAAACCTAAACTAAAATGCAAAAACGATAAACATCATAAAAAGATAAAATAATAAACTAAAAAATAAATAAAAATAAAAATAAATAAAAAAACATAATAAACCTACTAATAAATAGAAAAAAATAACTATAATATAAAAATAATAAAAAATCTAAAACTACTATCTAACTACAAAATAAAAAGAAATAATCTAAATCTATAAAAAAATAAACAAAACTAAAAAAACCCTAAACCTAAAACCTAAACCCTAAACACTAAACTAAACACTAAACCCTAAAAATAAAATAAATAAAACCCTAAACCCTAAAATAAACCCAAACCTAAACTCTAAAATCCCTAAACAATAAAACCTAAACTAAACCTAAACTATAAAAAACCCTAAACCTAAACCCTAAACCCTAAAAAAGCATAAACCCTAAACCCTAAACCTAAACCAAAATCATAAATAAACATAAACCTAAACCATAACCCTAAACCTAAACATAAAACCTAAAATAAATTAATTAAAATAAAAAATCTAAATTAAACCTAAACCTAAATAAAATAACCTATAAAAACATAAACCAAATATAAAAAATAAAATAAATATCATAAAATAGATCTAATATAAAAAAATAATAAAACCTTATAATCAAAAAAAATAAAATCCTAAAATAAAAATAAAAATAACAAACTAAAAATAAAATCTAAACCTATGTGTGCTAAAATTTGATCTAACCTAATCTAAAAACTAAACTAAAATAGAAGAAGAAATGTTGAAAACCTCTAAAAAAAACTAAAAATCCTAAACCTAAACCCTAAAAATAAATAAAAAATAAAAAACAAAAATAAACCCTAAACCCTAAATAAAAATAAACTTAAACCCAAATAAAACCTAAACCTAAACCATAAAACTAAACCCTAAACACTAAATAAATAAAAACCCAAAACCCTAAAACCCTAAACCCTAAACCCTAAATCCTAAACATTAAAACATAAACCCTAAACCCTAAAACTAACCCTAAACCCTAAACCCTAAACTTAAAAAAATAAACCTAAACTAAACTAAACAAAACCTAAAAAATAAAATAAATAAAAAACCTAAACTTAAATAAATAAAAATACATAAATATAATAAAACCTAAACTAAAACCTAAACCTAAACCCAAAATAAAAAATAAATAAAAAATAAAAGCTAAACTAAAATAAATAAATAAAACTTAAACTAAACTAAAAAAATAAAATAAACCTAAATAAAAAAACCTAAAAAATAAAACTAAATAAAATAAAAATAAAATAAACCTAAATAATATAAAATAAAACCTAAACCAAAAAAAATAAATAAAATAAATAAAACTTAAAATGAATAAAAAATTAAACCTAAACCTTCAACTAAAAAAAAAACCTAAACCTAAAATATGCAAAATAAAATAAACTTAAACCTAAACTAAAATAAACTAAACTAAAATTAATAAAACCTAAACCTAAACCTAAAATAAACTAAACCTATATCCTAAACTAAAAAATAAAATAAACTAAAATAAACCTAAACCTAAACTAAAAATAAAACCTAAAAAATAAACCTAAAATAAAACCTAAAACATAAACCTAAAATAAAATAAAACCTAAACCTAAACCAAAAAAATAAAAAAATAAACCTTAAACCTAAAAAATAAATAAAATAAAACTAAACTTAAAAAATAAACATAACCTAAAACCTAAACCTAAAAAATAAACTAAATAAAAATAAAAAAAAAAAAAAATAAACCTAAAAAAATTAAATGAACTAAATAAAAATAAAAAGATAAACCTAATTAAAAAAAATAAAGTAAACTAAAATAAATAATAAATAAACTAAAAAAACTAAAAAACCTAAACCTTAATTCTCTAAACTATAAAACTTAATTGCTAAACCCTAAACCATAAAACTAACCCTAAACCTATAACCCTAAACCCTAAATGTAACCCTAAACCTTAAACCCTATGTATTAAACCCTAAAACCCTAAACTAAACACAACCCTAAACCCTAAAACCTAAACCTAAACCCTAAAACTAACCATAAACCCTAAACCCTAAACCTAAACCTAAACCTACAACCATAAACACTAAACCTAAAAAAAATAAACCCTAAACCCTAAACCCGAACCGTAACCCTAAATCCTAAACCCAAAAACCTAAAACCCTAAACACTTAAAAACTTAAACCTAATTAAATAAAATGTAAAAATAAAATAAATAAAAAACCTAAACCTAAATAAAATAAAAAAAATAAATAAAACATAAAAACCTAAACTAAAACCTAAACCTAAACCTATAAATAAAATATAATAAAAAATAAATATAAGCTAAAATATAATAACAAAAAGGCTAAACTAAACTAAAAATATAATAAACCAAAGAATAAAACCTTAATAAATTAAAAACTAAATAAAATAAAATAAAATAAATAAAAAATTAAATAAAACCTAAACCTAAAAAATAATCAAAAAATAAACCTAAAATAAATTAAAAAACCTAAACCCTAAATTTAAAAAACCTAAACTCTAAACTAAAAAAAACCCATAAACTTGAAATAAAAATAAAATAAATAAATAATTAAAATAAAATAAAACTAAACCAAAAGCTAAAATAAACTAAAAAAATTAAACCTAAGCATAAACCTAAAAAAACTAAAAAATAAAATCTAAAAATATACCTAAAATAAAAACATAAAACCTAAAACTACAAAAATAAAATAAAAACATAAATCTAAACCTAAAAATAAAAAAAATATAACATAAACCTAAAAAGTAAAATAAACTTAAAACTCAACTATAAAATAAACATAAACCTAAACCTAAATCAAAAAAAATAAACTAAAATAAAACATAAACTAAAATAAATAAACTTAAAATAAATAAACAAAACTAAATAAAATAAAAAATAAACTAAATAAAATAAAAAAAAAATAAAATAACCTAAAAAAATAAAATAAACTAAATAAACCTAAACCACTAAAATTAATTTTTTTTAAAACCCTAAACCTAAACCCTAATCCTAAACAATAACCCCTAAAAGCATAAACTTTAAAACCCTAAACCCTAAACCCTAAACTCTAAGCCTTACACCCTAAACCGAAAACAATAAATCCTAAGCCCTAAACCCTAATCTTAACCCCTAAACCCTAAACCCCAAACCCTAAACCTATATTGAAAGTAACTAAATAAATTAAAAAATAAACCTAAACCATAAAACCTAATAAGCCTAAACCTAATCCTAAACTAAGAATTAAAACCTTGACCATAAACTAAAATCAAATAAAAGAAATGTTGAATCAATCATTCTCTATTAAAAAATAACCAAAAAACATAAACCCTTAACTAAAACTAAAAAGTAGAAATGTTGAATCTGAATTTGTTCTCTGTTAGAAAAAAACCAAAAAATCTAAACCCTAAACTAAAACATGAACCCAAGACCTAAAACCTAAACCCTAAACCCTAAACCCTAAAAACCCTAAACCCTAAATCCTAAAACCATAAACCCTAAACTCTATACCCTAAAACCTAAACCCTAAACCCTAAACCACAAACCCTAAACCCTAAATCCTAAACCCTTAACTAACCCTAAACCCTAATTAGATAAAAACCTATACCTAAACCTAATAAAACTACAAATAAAATAGTTAATTAAACCTTAATAAGAATAAAATAATAAAATAAAAACCTAAACTAACACCAAAACATAAACCTAGAAAGAAAATAAAATAAAAAAAATAAAAACTAAATTAAATTAAAATAAATAAAAACCTAAACTAAACTACAAAATAAAAAACTTAAAGAGAATAAAAATAAAATAAACCAAAAATAAAATAAAATAAAAACTAAATAAAAAGCCAAACCTTAAAAATAAACCTAAAAATAAACTAAAAAAGAACTTAAACCTAAAATAAACAAAATAAAATTAACCTAAACCTTAGCTAAAATAAACTAAACTAAAATAAATAAAACCTAAACATAACCCTAAAATAAACTAAACCTAAACCCTAAACTAAATAAAATAAAATAAACTAAAAATAAACCTAAACCTAAATCTATAAATAAAACCTAAAAATAAACCAAAAATAAAACCTAAAACTAAACCTAAAAAATAAAATAAAAACCTAAACCTAAACCTAAAAATAAAAAATAAAACCTAAACATATAAAATAAAATAAAAATAAACATAAACCTAAACCTAAACCTAAAAAATAAACTAAAATAAAACACGTAAATTAAAATAAATATAAATAAAATAAATAAACTAAACTATATAAATATAAAAAATAAAACTAAATAAACTTAAACCTGTCAGTTTACTTAAAATTTTTTTAAAAAAACCCTAAACCAAAACTAAATCATGAACCCTAAACCTAAACCTAAAAAAACTAAACCCTAACCCTAAACCTAAACCCTAAACCCTAAAATAAACTAAAACCATAAAACCTAAACCCTAAACCCTAAACCTAAAACCCTAAACCCTAAACCCTAAACTAATCTAAACCCTAAGATAACTCTAAACCCTAAACCTAAACCATAAACCCTAAAACCTAAACCTAAAGCTAACACTAAACATAAACCCTAAACCCTACTAAACTCTAAACCTAAACCCTAAAACCTAAAACCTTAAACCTAAACACTAACCTAAACCATAAACCCTAAAGCATAAACCCTAAAACCTAAACATTAAAACCTAAACCCTAAACCTAAAAGTAAAATAAAAATAAAATAAACCTAAAAAACCTAAACCTAAGAATATAACCAAGAAATGCCACCATCAACCAGCTCCAAGATCTGGTGGAGGTGAAGGCAAGGACTAAGATTCTGGTGGTGGGGGTTGAGGTGGTGGAAATGGTGGTGGTTATGAAGGCGGAGGAGAGAAGGAGGTTACCGTGGTGGTGGAGGGATAATGGTGGATCCCACTACACAGAGGCTTGGATGGTTCTAAACTGAGAAACTAATGGTTAATCCGATCTGCTGCTTATGGAGTTGTCTTATAGTGGAGATGATTCTAGCTATCTAATGTTTTTGATTTGCTCTATGCATGCTCATTTTTTATCTATGTCATCACTTGTGTCTTAGAAAACTTGGTGTGTTACTTGGTTGATGAACCCAAAAAGAAGAAATGTTGAGTCTAAATTTTTTCTCTGTTAAAAAATAATTAAAACCCCTAATTAAAACCCGAACCTTAGACCTAAAACCTAAACCCTAAAACCTAAACCTTGAATCCTAAAAACCCTAAACCCTAAACATGAAACCCTAAAAGCCTAAACCTTAAACCCTAAACCCTAAACTCTAAATCCTAAACCCTCAACTAAATCTAAACCTTAAATCCTAAACCATAAAAAGCTAAAAACCTAGACCTAAACTAAATAAAACCTAAAAATAAAATAAATAAAAAAATTGAATCCCACATAAAATAAAAAAATAAAAAATAAATAAAAACCTAAACTAAAACATAAATCTAAACCTAAAATAAAATAAAATAAAAAATAAAAACTAAACTAAAATAAAATGAATAAAAACCTAAACTAACTGAAAAAATAAAAAACCTAAATAAAAAAAAACTAAACCTAAAATAAAAATAAAATAAACCTACAATAAAATAAAATAAAAACTAAATAAAAACCTAAACCTAAGAAATAAACTAAAAATAAAACCTAAAAATAAATAAAAATTAAAACCTAAACCTAAAATAAAAATAAAATAAACCTAAACCTAAACTAAAATAAATAAAACCTAAACCTAAACCGAAAATGAACTAAACCTATACCTAAACCTAAACCCTAAATAAAATAAAATAAACTAAAAATAAATCTAAACTGAAACTAAAAAATAAAACATAAACATAAATCTAAAATAAAAACCTAAAACCTAAACCAAGAGAAAAAATAAAAAAAAACCTAAACCTAAACCTAAAAAGAAAAAATAAAACCTAAACCTAAAAAAAAAAAAAAAAATAAAACTAAACTACAAAAATAAACCTAAACCTAAACTTAAGCTTAAAAACTAAACTAAAATAAAAAAATTAAATTAAAATAAATAAACCTAAAATAAATAAACTAAACTGAATAATATTAAAATAAACGTAAATAAAAATAAAAATTAAAGTAAACTAAAATAAATAAAAAATAAACTAAATAACCTAATTAACCTAAACATGTTAGTTTACTTAATTTTTTTTAAAAAACCCTAACCCTAAACCCTAAACCTTAAAAGTAGCACTAAACCCTAAACCTACAACCCTAAACACTAAACCCTAAACCTTAAAACCATAATCCTTAAACCTTAAAACCCTAAACCTTAAACCCCAAACCCTAAACCCTAAACCCTAAACCTTAAACACTAAACCCTAAAATATACAACCCTAAACCCTAAACCCCAAACCCGAAACCATAAACCCTAAACCCTAAACTCTAAACTCTAAACCCTAAAAGCCAAAAACCTAAACCTAAACTAAATAAAACATAAAAATAAATAAATAAATAAATAAACCTAAACCTAAATAAAATAAAAAATAAAATAAAATAGACCTAAACTAAGATCGAAACCTAAACATTAACTTAAACCTAAACCTAAATATAAAAAATAAAAGAAAATAAAAAAAAAAACTAATCTAAAATGAAATAAATAAAAATTGAAACTAAATTATAAAATAAAATAAACCTAAAAATATAAAATCTAAATAAAATAAAAATTAAGCATAAAATAAAAATAAAATAAACCTTAAAAAATAAAATAAAATAAAAATGAAATAAAAACCTAAACCTAAAAATAAATAAAAAATAAAACCTAAACCCTAAACAAAAAAATACCTAAAGCTAAAATAGACAAAATAAAATAAACTTAAACCTAAACTAAAATAAAAAAACCTAAACCTAAACCTAAAATAAACTAAACATAATCCTTAAACTAAATAAAATAAAAGAAAACCTAAAAATAAAACTAAAATAAAAACCTGAAACCAAACCTAAGAAAATAAAATAAAAACCTAAACCTAAACCTAAAAATAAAAAATAAAACCTAAACCTAAAAAAAAAAAATATAAATAAAACCAAAATAAAAAATAAATGTAAACCTAAACCTAAACCTAAAAATAAATAAATAAAATAAACCTAAAATAAATAAACTAAAATAAATAAAAATAAATATAAACCTAAATAAAAATTAAAATTAAAATAAACTAAAATAAATAAATATAAACTAAATAAACTAAATAAACCTAAACCTACTGGTTTACTTAATTTAAAAAAAAACCTTAAACCCTAAACCCTAAACCTACAACCCTAAACCATAAACCCAAAACCTTGAACCATAAACTAACCATAACTAAACCCTAAACCCTAAATCATAAACCATAAACTCTAAAACCCTAAACCTTAAACCTTAAACTAACCCTAAGCCCTAAACCCTAAACCCTAAAACCACTAAACCCTAAAGCCTAAACACTAAACCCTAAACTAACTCTAAACCTTAAGCTAACCCTAAACCCTAAACCCTAAAGCCTAAACATTTAACCCTAAATTTTAAAGCCTAATCCTAAACCCTAAGCCTTAAAACCCTAAACCCTAAAACTCTAAACCATAAACCTTAAACTCTAAACCCTAAAAACCTAAAAACCTAAACCTAATGTAATAAAACTATAACATAAAATAAATAAAAGAACCTAAACCTAAATAAAATATAATAAATAAAATAAACATAAAATAAAAGTAAAATAAACCTAAAATAAAATAAAATAAAATAAAAACTATACAAATACCTAAATTGAAAAAGTAAACTAAAAATAAATAAATAATAAAACTTAAACCTTAAACTAAAAAAAGACCTAAACCTAAAATAAAAATAAAATAAATAAAATAAAATAAACTTAAACCTAAACAAAAATAAACTAAACTAAAATAAATAAAACCTAAACCTAAACTAAATAAAATAAATTAATCTAAAAATAAACATAAACTTAAACTAAAAAGTAAAACCTAAAAATTAACCCAAAATAAAATCCTAAAACCTAAACCAAAAAAAATAAAAACCTAAACCTAAAAAATAAAATAAAAATAAAACTCAACTAAAAAATAAACCTAAACTTAAAAATAAATTAAACACACCTAAACTAAAATAAATAAACCTAAAAATAAATAAACTAAACAAAATAAATTAAAATAAAATAAAAAATAAGCTCAAATAAATAAAGAATTAACTAAATAAACCTAAACCAACTGATTTACTTAATTAAACAAAAAACCCTAAACCCTAAATCAAAAACCCTAAACCCTAAACATTAAAACTAACCATAAACCCTAAACTCTAAACACTAAACTCTAAACCCTAAACCCTAAACCCTAAAACCCTAAACCATAAGCCCTAAACCCTAAGCCCTAAAACATTAAACCCTAAACCCTAAACCCTAAACCCTAAACTCTAAACCCTAAACCATTAACCTAAACCCTAAACCCTAAACTAACCCTGAACCCTAAACCCTAAGAATGGGCAGAAACATAATGATAGGAACATTGCCATCAACTAGGCTTACTCTTGATCTAGTGGAGGGAGGTGGGGTGCAATTATCACTATTGGTGGGGATTTGGAGGTACTAGTTCATGGAGGTGGTGGAGAGCATTGTGGTTATGAGGCTGAGGAGCAATGAAAGGGGTTGTGTGGTGGTGAGAGGAGAGATGGAGGATATAATGGTGAATTCCACAACTCGAGAGTAAGGGTTAGTTCTGATGGGAATTACAGAAATTGAAGAACTGCCAATCCGATCAAATGCTTATGGAACTATGTCTTTACAGAGATGGTTCCATCTAGGGTTTTAATTTGCTCTATGGGCTCATTTTTATCTATGTCATCATTTGTGTCTTAGAAAACTACTACTTGGTTGATGAAATCAAAAAGAAGAAATGTTGACCCTTAATTTATTCTCTGTTAAAAAAATCTTATACTCTTAAACCAAAATCCTAAACCCTAAACCCTAAACTAAAACATAAACCTTAAACTTAAAACTTAAACCCTAAACCCTAAACCCTAAACCCTAAAATGCCTAAACCCTAAACCCAAAACCCAAACCCTAAACCTAAAACCCTAAACCCTAAACCCTAAAACCTAAAACCCTAAACCTTAAACCCTAAACCACAAACCCTAAACCTAAACCCTAAACCTTGAATAATGATGTCATTAGAAGTATATCTAAAGAATTACCTAATCCTAACATAGTTATTATAGCTAAAGAAAATGTCTTCAATAGACTTTCCCTTGATTAATAGAGATTTGAATACCCAAAATCATATTATAATACAATATATTATATAGTATAATGTAGCATCATATATTTGAGCATGGTGTTATGTTTTGGATGTTATAAGATGCTTGAAATGTTTTAGTATATTACGATATTGTGCCCTATAGTCTATATTAATATAAATCATAAAAATATTGATTTAATAAATCAAATGATGAAATTTGTTAAATTTGAAGTGAATTAGGTTGTAGTACCAAAGGTGCTACGCCACGTAGTCTAAAAAAGTAAGATTTTTTTTTAAAATAAATATTATATGTTGCATAGTACATAACATCATATATCATAAAATATTGTTCGTACATTTTAAATTCTTTTTAGTATTTTACAATCATGATGAGCCTATAGTAGCATTATTTAAAAAAATGTTAACTTAGACATTAAAATGGTGAAATTTGGCCAATTCATAATAGGTAGATCATGGCATCATAATATATTATTTCAATTTAAAATAAGTAAGTGATGCAACTAAAATATATAGTTTTTATTGTTTAGACTAATTTTAAGATTTTTTTATCTTAAGAAATCCCTTATGATGTGATATGCAATATAGTATAATATAACATGTTATAGTGTATTGTAATATAGGATGTTATAACATAAAGAAGCATCATGCATTATAACATACTATTGTGTATTACTACTTATTGTTTAGCATATTTTTTTGTTTGTTAAAGTATGATGTAGTAGAGTTTGCACTAGTATAATTCATAAAATGATTTATAGATGAGATGATGGGATAAATTTAAAGTAAGCTTTAGGGAACATCATTGGGGGTGTGCTACGGTGTGTCATTTAATCAAAAGAATGGAATTTTGCATCCAAAATTAATGTTCATTTTTCAACCAAATTTTTTGCATAAAGTTATTCATTTTAAGGTATAATGTAAGATAATATATTATATGAAAGCATATTAAAATATAATGTACATAACAATAAAACTTCACATATATGAATGTGTTGTGTGTTACTTAATGTTATTGTACATTTTAGTATGTTTTACTTTTCTTATAATACAATGGGAAAAATAACAAAAATGTTAATTTGAAGGTTATGATGGAAATTTGGCACACACCAAGAAGCAAAACCAAAATTATGCTATTTTGTACCATTTCTAATAAAAAAACAACAATTTTACAACCAAAATGAACATTATTTATATTTAGAGAAAATTTTGTTATTTGTTCTTTTTAAGTGATTCTAATGAGGTGTAATGTTATATAATATATTATATTATAGCAAATTATAATATAACATCATATATTACAATATAATATTGTGTGTTAATTCACACTATAATATGTTTAGCATGATATTGCATAGTTAGTATGAGCTTGCACCATCACAAATCATAAAATGTTGATTACAATGTTAAAATGATGTAATTTGAATGAATACATTGTAAAGCTTTTGGTTGAACTATTAAAGGTGTGCATAAGAGAAGAAATAATATTTGATGAGAATTCCATGTCAAGGACATGGTGGGAGATCCACTTGGGGATCACACATGCATTGAACATGACATGTGAGGGTTCTATATTGAGGGAATAGAAGAACAAAATCTGTTGGGGATAAGGTTTGAATTTAATTTGATTCTATGATTTGTGGAAAGAAGATCCGTTGGTGATAAGAATATATAATCCACTAGGGACTAAGATTGAATCAACTTTAATTTGTTTTGTTTTAATTGATGTGGAGGCATATCTGCCAGAGATATGGGCACAAGTCTGCTAGAGATATGGGCTCGAGTCTGCGAGTGATTGGGTATATGAACTTTCTACTAAGGAAGTAGGTTCAGGCTATCCACTGGGGATTGGGATTTGAGTTTGATTTCATAGATTTATTTGGGGATGTATTTGTTGGGGATAAGAATTTGGTTGGATTTCATTTATTTACTAGGAAATTTTTAATTTGGCTCCATTGTGAGGTTGGTTTTGAATTTGATTTATTTGTTTGACTTATATATATGATTTGGGGCCCACTGGGAGAAGGGTAATTTAACTCTCTGGGAAAATTAGATTGGGTTTAATTTAATCTGAGTTAATGTATGGATCATGTCAGTTTATGATGGATCCACTGAGAAGAACTATATCATCCTTGACCTACATCAGGTTTACAAATCCAAAGGGATAGTATAACGGCTGCAGGGTAGAGCTAGCCAACCTAAGGGGTTGCCTTTACAACAACTATGCTAAGGCATATACATCTTCCAAAGTGAGGAACAACTGTGGATACATACAATAAATCAAACCTAAGGCACTATTAAGTGAATGTTGTTGGGGACTTATGTCAACTCAAAAGTAGTCAAGATTAATTTTATCTTAATTTCATATGATTTGATACGGTTTGTTTGTTTAGTTTGATTTTGAATTGACGGCATATCCACTGGGGATGTGAGCTCGGTCAAATTTGATATATTTTATTTACGGAACATGTTAGTGTGTGATGGACCCACTAAGAAGGGGCTATATCGGACTTGTCCTATCTTAGATTTACAAATCCAAAGGGATAGCATATTGGTTGTGGGGTACAGCTAGCCAACCTAAGGTATTTCTTTTAGGTGTGCAACAACTGTTCTAGGAAGAAGGCATAGTAGACTTACATCTTCTAAAGCAGGGAATAACCATTGAGGTGACATGTTGGTAACAAATTGAACTCTGGGGCAACTGAGTGAATGCCGCCGAGACTTATCAAAGAGTAGTTAGTAATTCATATAAGAAGTTTTGCGACACTCCAAAGATAGGATACCTAGTTAGGAAGAGGTATCGCTAGGGGTGTACTCCTAATCCATAAGTGAATATATATTTTATTTATCTATTTATGTGGACTTTGTTGGTGTGCGAGGCACTACACTAAGAAGAGGCCACATCATCCATTACATATCTCAGATTTACTAGACCATGGAAGAATTTGCACATCCACAAGATGAATTCTCCAACCATAGGGGTGGTTACTAGGAAAAGAGAATTGTCCAATCTGATAGTAACCCAGGTAGTGTCTAAATGGGGTCGCAAAAGGATGTGTTCCAAATATAGTGCCCATAGGGGAGGAGCTGGTAGGGGTGTTATATTAAGCCCTGAAAAAGAAAGCATATATGTGTACGGAGGCTAACTAAAGGAGAAAACATAGCAAACATACATCTTCCATGAGTGGTGGATCCTAAGGTGCAAGAACCAACCAACCTAAGGTGTATCCGTCAGTAAGAGTGGTGTATCCGTCAACATAGTGAGAACCAACCAGCCTGAGGTGTCCGTCGATGTAAAATGATCAATCTTGAAAGAAAGAGTGTAAGCATACAACTTTCCAAGTGAAACTGATAATCGAGATAGTTTGTCATCCACGGGACATATGCTATCTGACTTAGAGCGACTACTAAGTGGGGAGCCCCGAGGAAGGCCTGGACCCAGATTTTAAGCAATTAGGAGGGAAGGAGCTACTAGGGGACTTATCCTAAACCTCAAATATACTTTAAATCCAAACTTGAAACCCTTCCTAAGCTATATGACCTATCCCATGGATGTAGCCAAATCTTAATCCAAATCAATCCAAAATCAATTAATTTTCTCATAATCAATTTATATCTACAATCATCTTCTTAAATATTAATTAAAATTATATTCAAATGATCAAAAATAAATCAAACTTAATCAAATTAAATCAAAACCCTTCTTAAGCCATATGACCTATCCCATGGACTTAGCCAAATTTTAATCCAAATCAAGTCAAACTCAATTGATTTTCTCATAATTCAATCATATTTTCAATCATCTTCACAAATTTAAATGAAATATACATTTAAATCAAAAAAAAATAAATCAAACTTAAGCAAAATCCAAACCTAAGCCACATGACCCAACTCCATGGTCTTAGCCAAATTCCTTCATTCCAAAGCCCAAATTCAATTGATTTTCTCATGAATCAATCATATCTTCAATTATATTAATAAATATAAATGAAATATATAATCATCAAGCCAAACCAAAATCAACCCAAGTCAAACCCAACTTAGCCCTTTTGACTTAAAATGTTTGAATAAACCAAAGCTAATTGGAATTGAATTTATATATCAATCCCAAATCCATATATAAACTCAACTAAATCAAACTCAACCCAAAATCAAGCTAACTAAACCCAATTGGTCCACTTGACCTAAAGTGGGCAATTTGACCTATTTGAGCCAAGTTTTAATCCTACCAAAATTGTATTGAACCAAACCGATTAAAACCTCGCATCATGATTGTTGATCAACCTAGCTTGATCAATTATCGAAATTGGTCAAACTAAGTCAACCCCTTAACCTATATGAACCTAAACTTGCCAAAATGTAACCTAAGACCAATCTCTTAAAACAAATGATTCATACAAAATCAAAAATAATATTTAAATATGACTTGACCTTCAATTGAGTCAAACCAAACCCAATTGGCCCTCTTGACCCAAGTTGACCCAAATTGACCTAAAAGACCAAATTGGGTCAAATCAAAATATAAACCAAATTGATTGCAACTAGTGGCTCAAGTTCATTCCAAATTGATTGTTGAACTTGACCAAAGTCATGATTGGACACAATTGAACACAATTGACCTACTTAGGCCAAATTGACCTAAAGGGTCAAGTTGGCCTAAATCAAAACTAAATCCAAATTAATTGAAACCAAAGCCTACAATCATCTTCAATTAGTCAGCTAAACCCAAACCACCACCTAACCCATGCTAATTTGGCTAATTTGGTCAATTTAGTCAACTTAACCCATTTGACCCAAATGAATTCAAATGAGCCAAAATCAAATCTATGCCAAACTAAACAAAACCAATTGAACCAAAAATCCTAAATAATCATATGAACTCAATGGTTTGATCTAATTTCTTGTCAATTTGGTCAACTAACCTAATTTGAAATGAGTCAAATTGAGCCAAACCAAACCAAATCAATTTCATTTGACTTAAAATTTTGGCTAACCAACTTTTGGCTCATTTCTAATCTGGCCAAATCAAATGCAATGTGAAAGATCATTCTACCCTTAGGTCATGGGCATCACATGAGACAAATCACCAATGTAAGTGGTCATTTCCATTTGTTCTCCCAATGGTCCACCTAGGCACTAGACACGCCAACCTAACCCAAGGGGTGGTTGGGTCGGCCATGACCCATGGGAGGTGAAATAACCTCACCCTCCCCATTGGAGCATTTGAAACACATAGGAAACCCATGATTTCTCCTTGGTAGCCACCTCCACACCTTCAATAAACTAAACTGAGCCAACTCACCTCTTCCCTGCCACCCACCAATCCATGATATTATCGGACAGCCACTAGAAGCCAAACCCGATCCCATCGTTCTATCAAGATGAATGGGAGGGGGGGTATACACCCTCTCATTTTCACTCAAACGCACACAAAAATCATTCCTCAGAGCTCTAGCTGCCTAAGACTAGCCGGTAGAGCCATTCCTTAAGCTCCCAAGCTTGTTCCTCAATCAAAAAATGCCATTTCCATCCATCTTGAAATAGGGCGCTCCCATTTCTAACCTAACTTCCCCATTTCTCCATCAAACTAAAATTAACTTTGCACACACCTTCCTTAGGCCTCATCGAGCAAGATTGAATCATCTCCCAAGATGCCCAAGCACCGGAGGTGTGACTTCGATCGAAGTCAAGCTCCAAATCATCAGTTCAAGGCCTTCTGAGTGAACATCAAAGAATTGATCTAATTGCTTCTCAACAGGGCTTTGTTTCCACTAGATTTAGCTTCCTTAATCGTTCGAGCTGCTATTCTTGAGCTCTAGCGAGATATACTTCCAAAACTGATCCTTAATCAAAATGAGTTGGCACATTTTGAAGAAAACTTACATCTCATGTGATCTTGACCATTGGATCTCCTCTGATTATTATCGTGAAGGTGTGGAATCTTTTGAGTTGATCCGCTGTAAGCTCAATCAAGTGAACAATGGTGGATGACTCATTCTCCTTCACTTGCGTGACGTTAGATCAGGTATACATCCTCTCATTTCAACTCAAACACACACAAAAATCATTCTTCAGAGCCCTCACTACCCAGGATGAGCTGCTAAAGCCATTCCTTAAGCTCCCAAGCTCGTTCCTTGATCAAAAAATTCCATTCCCATCCATCTCAAAATTGGACGCTCCCATTTCTGACCTAACTTCCCCATTTCTCCATCAAATTTAAATTAACATTGCACACCTTCCCTAGGCCTCCGAAAGTAAAGAACGAATCATCTCAAGCTTCCAGCACTGGAGGTGTGACTTCGATCAAATCCAAGCTCCAAATCATCAGTTCATGATCTTCTGAGCGAACATCGAAGAATTGATCCAATTACTACTCAACAGGGTTTTGTCTCCACTAGAAGAAGCTTCTTTAATCATTTTAGTCGCCAGTCTTAAGCTCTGATGAGGTAAGCTTCCAAAATCAATCCTTAGGCAAAATAGGTCGGAGCGTTTTGAAGAAAACTTGCATCTCTTGTGATCTTGACCATTGGATCCCCTCCGATTGATGTCATGAAGGTGTGGAATCCTTTTGGAGTTGATCCAAGCTCAGGTAAGCACAGATTAAGTGAGCAATACTGGATATACTCCACTCTCCCTCACCTGCATGACATTAGATCACGCACTGTCCATTCTATGTGATCAGAACAAACGTTCATGATTAGATCAGCTAGATCGATGTGATTTAATCCTATTAAGTTGTGGGATTAATCATAGTCATGATCTTAAATTGGATGATGGACGAAAGCATCCGGTTGACGAGAAAGTGGGTCCACCCCTGCCACATGGTGCTGAGTAGGATATGTTTTAAGTAGCCAATGCCTCTATGCCACGTGGAAAGAGCGCCGATATGTGAAAAGCACAGCCAGATTAAGCTTTATTTAGCCCTAATTAATCATTTTTAATGGCTGAAACTTCTAAAAATCATAAAATTCATAGAGAAATAAAAAAAATGAAAATAAATGCTCATTTTAAAGTATTTTAGAGGAGAATTATTTAAAAATGATCATAACTAATTTTTAATAGTAATTAAGGTGTAATTATTAAATTAATTAGCTTAATTACTCCTTGATTAGTAGAGCAATTAATCCCAAATTTTGTGGGTTAGTTTAATGGGATGACCTCTGCCTCCCATGATTTTCTTGGAATTTATTGCTCACTTAATTACGAAAATTTACAAATTAAACCTTCACTACTCTTTTAAGTTAATTAATGATCAATTGAACCCATGAATAGTAACAAATTGGTTAATTAAGTTTATTAATCATTGTTAAATAGTAAGTTAACTAAGGAATACGGTTGGGACCCCTTTCACTAAGTTCATTTTAGCCTTTTTTAAAATGAAATAAATTAATATTTAACTAATTAATTAAATCACTTAATAAAACTAAAATCATAATCACATCAGACCTTAATAAATTAAATCATGGGGGTAGATCTTTAGGTGTTTCAAAACATAAAGGAGTTTTATGAAATTATGGTCAGTCCACATGTGTGGGAAAACTATAAGAGTAATTAGTTAAGTCCCTTAATCAAACTAACTAATTATCATGAGCCAATTGCATGAGGCCCCATTTATTTCCTAGGATCATTGCAAGTTTATTTTCCATGCATATCATGTTGGCTCATAATTATTTAGTTAATTACTTTAAGGTGACATAAGTAAGGGTAATTAATTCATCTAATTAAGGGTTCACTTAATTAACCCATAAAATTAACTTAATAACATTTCCTTAATTTAAATTAAATCGTGTGGAATGGGTTTAAAGCAATAAGTGATGATTTCTCTCCTCTTTAAATAAAATCAAATCCAAAAACTAAATTATTAAAGAAGCTTTGGTTTGCTTTAAGTAATCTTATTTGATTTGATTGTCCTTAAGAACTAGTTTGATTGAATGAATCACATGCTTATATTTAATTGTCCTCTTTCCAATCATGTTAAATTTGGTATGTCATTTGAATTAATGCATCCACCTTTTCAAAATCAAGTAAAATAAAGAGGATTTTTTATGTAAGCTTGCATGTGTTGATTTAATTTAATATATGAGTGGCTATTATCACTATTAAATCCAAATGTATTTTTCAAAAGCTTATAAATGAAAAATAATATGTGTTATGATTCTAGTTATAAATACATAAGAAATGCATGTGCTTATAGCTTAAGTGTATGAATGTTGACTTTCGTTTCCTCTATTCATATGTTGATTTACATAAGATTGAATGCTAATGGGAATATAGTCCGACATCCAAAACACGAGGTTTTAGCTACATAGGAAGTCATTTGATTACCTCACTTCCCTGGTTTGTTACTTGGTTGATGAAATTGAAAAGAAGAAATGTTGAATTTTAATTTGTTCTTTGTTAAAAAAAATTTAAAAACCCTAAGCCCTAAAATAAAACCTAAATGCTAAACCTAAAACCTAAACCCTAAACCTTAAAAACCCTAAACCCTAAACCCTAAATCCTAAAACCTAAACATAAACTAAATAAAACCTAAAAATAAAATAAATAAATAAAACATAACCTAAATAAAATTAAATAAAAACCTAAACTAAAACCAAAACCAAAACCTAAACCTAAACCTAAACCTAAAATTAAAATCAAATAAAAATAAAACTAAACTAAATAAAATAAATAAAAAACCTAAACTACACTAAAAAAATAAAATAAACTTAAAAGTAAAAAACCTAAATAAAATAAAAACTAAACATAAAATAAAATAAAATAAAACCTAAATTAAAATAAAATAAAAACTAAATAAAAACCTAAACCTAAAAAATAAACCTAAAATAAATAAATAAAATAAACCCTAAACTAAACTAAACCTAATATAAAAAATTAAATAAACATAAACCTAAACTAAAATAAATAAACTAAAATAAATAAAACTTAAATCTAAACCTAAAATAAACTAAACCTAAACTAAAATAAAATAAAATAAACTAAAATTAAACCTAAACCTAAACTAAAAATAAATAAAAATAAAAACCTAAAGCTTAAACAAACAAAAAAACCTAAACCTAAACCTAAAAACCAAAAAGAAAACAAAAACTTAAAAAATAAAATAAAAATAAAACTTAACAAAAAAAACATTAACCTAAACCTAAAAAATAACCTAAACAAATAAACCTAAAATAAATAAAGTAAACTAAATAAAAATAACTACATAAACTAAATAAACTTAAACCTACTAAAAAAAAAACTAACCTAAATAAAACTAATTAAACAATCACTAAACCTATAACCCTAAACCTAAACAAAATAAAATAACCTAAAATAAAACCCTAAACTAAACCTAAAACTAAACCTAAACCTAAACCTAAACCTAAACTAACCTAAAAAAAATAAACTAAACTAAACTAAACCTAAACTAACCTAAAAAAACCTAAACCCTAAATATCTAAACTAAAAACCCTAACCTAAACTAAACCTAAAACCTAAAATAATCAGAACTAAACCTAAATAACCTAAATCCTAAACTATAAACTAAAACCTAAACCTAAACTATAAAGTATAAAATAAACCTAAATAACCTAAACTGAACCCTAAATAAACTAAACTAAACCTAAATAAACCCTAAAACCCTAAACCCTAAAAAACCTAACTACAAACCCCTAGAAAATATTAAACCTAAACCCTAAACCTAAACCTAACCCAAACCTAAACCCTAAACCATAAAACCCTAAACCCTAAACCCTAAACTTAAAAACCTAAAAACCTAAACCTAAACTAAATAAAACTTATATATATAATAAATAAATAAAACTAAACCAAAATAAAGTAAAAAACCTAATCCATAATAAAATAAAACTAAAATAAAATAAAAACATAAACTAAAATCTAAACCTAAACATAGAAAGAAAATAAAATAATATAAAACTAAACTAAAATAACATAAATAAAAACCTAAACTAAACCAAAAAAAATAAAAAACCCTAAACAAAATAAAAACTAAATATAAATTAAAAATAAGATAAATATAAAAAAATTTAATAAAAATTAAATAAAAACCTAAAAATAAAACCTAATAATAAATAAAAAATAAAACCTAAACCCTAAACTAAAAAAAAAAACCTCAACATAAAATAAATTAAAAAAAAACTACCCTAAACTAAAATAAATAAAACCTAAACCTAAAATAAACTAAACCTAAACAAAAAGGTAAACTAAATAAAATAAAATTAACTAAAAATAAACCTAAACCAAAACTAAAAAATAAAATCTAAAAATAAACCTAAAATAAAACCTAAAACCTAAACCTAAAAAAATAAAATAAAAACCTAAACCTAAATCTAAAAAAAAATAAAACACCTAAACCTAAAAAATAAAAAAAAATAAAACTAAACTAAGAAAATAAACCTAAACCTAAACATAAACCTAAAAAATAAATAGAAATAAAAAATCTAAACTAAAATAAATAAATGTAAAATAAATATACTAAACTAAATAAAGATAAAAAATGAAATAAACTAAATAAACCTAAACCTACAAGTTTACTTAATTTTTTTTAAAAAATCATAAACTCTAAATCGTAAACCCCAAACCCTAAACCCTAAACCCTAAACCCTAAACATTAAACCAACAACCATAAACCCTAAAAAACCCTAAACCATAAACATACCCTAAACCCTAATAGCATAAACCCTAAAACCCTAAACCATAAATGCTAAACACTAAACCTTAAACACTAGCTCTAAACCCTAAACCCTAAACCCCAAACCCTAAACCTAAACCTAAAATAACTAAATAAATTAAAAAGTAAACATAAATCCTAAAACCTAATAATCCTAAACCTAAATTCTAAAACCTAACAAACCTAAACCTAAACCTAAACCCTAAAATTGGCGTAACCTTGACTACAGAACATCATCGCGCCTAGATCAAGTGGAGGCAAGATGGATGAGGCCATTATCATAATGGTGGTGGATATGGAGGTGTTGGTGGATATGGAGGTTGGGTGAGCAGATATCCAAGATGGTCCGAGGAAATTGAAGAATGACCATTCAATTTGTTATGGAACTATGTCTGGACATTTAGCATTCTAGTTATCTAGGTTTTTCTAATGAGTGCTCATTTTTATTTATGTATTCTCTTGTGTCTTAAAAAACCTTAGTTTGTTACTTAGTTGATGAAATCAAAAAGAAGAAATGTTGAATATCAATTTATTCTTTGTTAAAATAAAAACCAAAAACCTGAAACCCTAAACTAAAAGTTGAACCCTAAACCTAAAACGTAAATGCTAAACCCCAAAACCCCTAAATCCTAAACCCTAAACTATAAACCCTAAAACCTAAACACTAAACACTAAACCCTATACCCTAAAACCTACAACCTAAACCCTAAACCCTATACCCTAAACCCTAAAAACCTAAAGCTAAACTAAATAAAACCTAAAATAAAATAAATGAAAAACTTTAACCTAAATAAGATAAAAAAATAAAATAAAATAAAAACCTAAACCTAAACCTAAAAATAAAATAAAATAAACTAAAAAAATAAACTAAAATAAAATAAATAAAAACCTAAATTAAACTAAAAAAAAATAAACCTAAGAATAAAAAATTAAATAAATAATATAACTAAAACTAAGCCTAAACTAAAACTAAACTAAAATAACAAAAACTTAAACCTAAACCTAAAGTAAATAAAATAAAATAAACTAAAAATAAATCTAAACTTAAACTAAAAAATAAAACTTAAAAATAAACCTAAAATGTGAACCTAAAAAAATAAAATAAAAACCTAAACCTCAAAATATAATAAAATAAAAAATAAAAATTAAACTAAAATAAAAGAAATAAAATCCTAAACTAAACTAAAAAATAAAATAAACCTAAAAGTAAAACCTAAACGTATAATAAAAATAAAATAAAAACTAAATAAAAACCTAAACTTGAAAAATAAACCTTAAAATATAACTTAAAAATAAATAGAAAATAAAACCTAAACACTAAATTAACAAAAAAAACCTAAACCTAAAATAAAAACAAAATAAACCTAAACCTAAACAGAAATAAACTAAACTAAACCTAAACCTAAACCTAAACCTAAACTAAATAAAATAAAATAAAATAAAATAAAATAAAAATAAACCAAAATCTAAACTAAAAAAGATAACCTAAAATTAAACCTAAAATATAAACCTAAAAAAAGTAAAATAAATGCCTAAACCTACACCTAAAAATAAAAAATAAATCTTAAACCTAAAAAATAAATTAAAAATAAAACTAAATTAAAAAAAATCAACATAAACCTAAACTTAAACCTAAAAAATAAACTAAAAAAAACCTAAACTAAACTAAATAAAAAAAATAAACTAAACAAAATAAAAAAATAAACTTAAATAAAAATCTAAAATAAACTAAATGAATTAAATAAACCTAAACCTACGAGTTTCTTTAATTAAAAAAAACCTTAAACCCTAAACCCTAAACACTAAATCCTAAACCCTAAAACCTAAACCCTAAACCCTAAAATTAACCCTAAACCCTAAACCCTAAACCTACAACCCTAAACCTCAACCCTAAACCCTAAACCCATAACCCTAAACATTAAACCCTAAACTTAAACCCTAAACTAACCTAAACTAAACTTAAACCCACTAAACTTAAACCCTAACCCTAACCCTAAACCCTAAACCCTAAACCATAATCTCTAAAACCTTAAACCTCAAACCCTAAACTAACCCTAAACCCTAACACCTAAACCCTAAAAACCTTAAACCTTATAACCTAAACCCTATACCCAAAACTCTAAACCCTAAACGCTAAAACATACAACCCTAAGCCCTAAACCCCAAACCCTAAAACTAAACCAAAACCCAACCTAATCCTAAACCAAAAAATAAACTAAAATAAAACCTAAATTAAGATAAATAAACTATAAATAAATAAGACTAAATAAAATAAAAATAAACTTAAATAAAATAAAATATATTAAAATAAATAAAATAAATAGTAATAATTTAATTTTAAAAAAACCTTAAACCTTAAATCCTAAACCATAAACCCTAAACCCTAAACCCTAAACCCTAAGCCTTAAACCTACAACCCACAACCCTAAACCCTAAATCCTATACCCTAAATAACCCTAAACCTAAACCATAAACCCAAACTCTAAATCCTTAACCTTAAAAGCATAAGCCCTAAACCATAAACACAAACTCTAAATCCTTATCCTTAAAAGCATAAGCCTTAAAACCCTAAACCCTAAACCCTAAACTATAAACCCTAAACCCTAAAAGCTTGAACCCCAAATCCCTAAATCCTAAATACTAAACCCCAAACCCTAATACTAAACCCTAAAACCTAAACCCCAAACCCTAAACCAAAACCTAAACTAATTAAATAAATTAAAAAATAAACCTAAACCCTAAAACCTAATAAACCTAAACCTAAACCAAAACCTTAAGAATGTGTAGAACCTTGATGATAGATCACTAATCAACTAGTTCGCCTAGATTTGGCATCGCAAAGGTTATCTGATGGTGTTGGTGGACATGGAAGTGGTGGAGTAGTGGTTTTGGTGTGGGAAGAGACGAGGTTACTGCAGTGAGGAGAGAGAGATCTGATATGATGGTGGATCCCGCTACCTGAGAGGTCGGGTGTTCTGATGAGAACTAGAGAAATGGAAGAATGATGATCGATCATCACTATGGAAGGTGTCTTTATAGAGACAGTTTCCTATTTAGGGTTTTAATTTGCTCTATGCATTCTCATTTTTATCTTAGTGTCTTACAAACTTGGTCTGATGAAATCAAAATTAAGAAATGTTGAATCTAAATTTGTTCTCTATTAAAAAAACCAAAAACCTTAAACCCTAAACTAAAACCTGAACTATAAACTGAAAACTTAAACCCTAAACCCTAAACCATAAGAAACCTAAACCCTAAACCCTAAACCCTAAACCCTAAACCCTAAACCATAAAAAACAAAGCCCTAAACCCTAAACCATAAAAACTAAACCCTAAACCCTAAACCCTAAATGTGAAAACCCAAACCCTAATCCCTTAACCAAAAAACCTAAACCTTAAACCCCAAACTCTAAAGCCTAAACCATAAACTCAAAACCCTAAAAAGCTAAAAACCTAAGCCTAAACCTAAACCTAAAATGAAAAAAAATAATAACTAAACTAAAATAAAATAAGTAAAAACCTAAACTAAACTAAAAATAAAAGACCAAAATAAAAGAAGAACTAAACCTAAAATAAAAAAAATTAAACCTAAACTGAAATAAAATAAAATAAATAAAACTAAATAAAATGAAAAAATAAACTAAATAAAAACTAAATAAAAATTGAAATAAAAATAAAACTTAATAAAAATAAAAAATAAAATAAATTGAAATAAATAAAAAATAAACTAAATAAACTTAAACCTAATAGTATACTTAATTTAAAAAATTAAAAAGAAAAAAGCCATAACCCTAAACCCTAAAACTAACCCTAAACCTACAACACTAAACCTTAAACCCTAAACCCTAAAACCCTAAACCCTAAACCCTAAACCTTAAACCCTAAAATGTTAAACCCGAAACACTAAACAAAACCCTAAACCATAAACCTTAAACCCTAAAACCTATAACCCTAAACCGTAAACCCAAAAAACTTATAAAACTAAACCTAAACTAAATAAACCTAAAAATAAAATAAATATAAAAATCTAAAACTAAATAAAATAAAATAATTAAAATAAAAACCTTAACTAAAACCTAGACCTAAACCTAAACCTAAAAATAAAATAATATAAAAAATAAAATAAATAAAAACTTAAACTTACCTAAAAGATAAAATAAACCTAAAATTAAAAAGCCTAAATAAAATAAAATTAAACCTAAAATAAATAAACCAAATAAAAACCTAACCTTAAAATAAACAAAATAAAATAAACCTAAACCTAAACTAAAATAAACTAAAGTAAAATAAATAAAACCTAAACCTAAAATAAACAAAACCTACCTAAACTAATAAAATAAAATAATCTGAAATTAAACCTAGACCTAAACAAAAAAAAATAAAATCATAAACTAAACCTAAAATAAAAACCTAAAACCTAAACTTAAAAAAATGAAATAAAATCTAAACTTAAACCTAAAAATAAAAAATAAAACCTAAACCTAAAAAATAATATGAAAATAAAACTAAACTAAAAAACAAACCTAAACATAAACTTAAGCCTAGAAAATAAACATAAATAAAAAAACTAATCTAAAATAAATAAACTAAACTAAATAAAATAAAAAATAAACCTAAATAAAAATTAAAATTAAAAGAAACTAAATTAAATAACAAATAAACTAAATAAACCTAAACCTAACAATTTTTTTTAATTTTAAAAAAAACCCTTAAACTCTAAACCCTAAACCATAAACCCTAAATCCTTAAACCCTAAACCCTAAAACTAACCTAAACCCTAAACCCTAAACCCAAAACCCTAAGCCTTAAACCCTAAAATCCTAAACCCTAAACCCTAAACCCTAAAACTTAAAACTAACCTAAACCATAACCCTAAACTCTAATATAATCCTAAACCTACAACCTAAAACCCTAAACCCTAAAACCTAAACCTAAAACCTAAATAAAATAAACCTAAACCTAAAACCTACAAACCTAAACCCTAAAATAAATACTAAATAAAACTAAAACCTAAAAAAACCTAAAACCTAAACTAAATAAAACATAAATATAAAATAAAAATAAATAAATAAAATAAAATAAAATAAAACCTTAAACTAAAACCTAAACCTAAACCTTAAACCCTATATCTTAAACCCTAAACCATAAACCTAAGCTAAAGCAACTAAACAAATTAAAAAAATAATCCTAAAGCCTAAAATCTAATAAACCTAAACCTAAGCCAAAACCCTAAGAATTGGTAGAACCTAGGCGTAGACCATCACCTCAATCGCTCACCCATATCCCACCAGATAGCAAAGATGGAGGCAATTATAGTAGAGTTGGTGGGGATCCAATGTGCTAGGATATGGTGGTGGTGGTCGAGCAATGGTGGTTATGGTGTGGGAGGGACTGAGGTTACAAGGGTGGTGGCAGGGGAGATCGGGGATATGATGGTGGATCACGCCACTTGAGATGCCGTGGTGGTGATGGGAATCAAGAAATTTAAGAACTAATCCATTCGCTGGAACTGTTCTTTATAGAGACGATTCTAGTTATCTAGGGTTTTTGATTTGCTCTATGCATGCTCATCTATGTCGTCACTTATGTCTCAGAAAACTTGGTGTGTTACGTGGTTGATGAAATCACAAAGATGAAATGTTGAAACTGAATTTATTGTTTATTAAAAAAATAATAATAATAAAAAATGCTAAACCCTAAACATAAAACCTAAACCCTAAACCCTAAGCCCTAAATACCCTAAACCCTAAAACCCTAAAACCCTCAACCCTATGCCCCAAAACCTAAACCTTAAACCATAAACCTACAACCCTAAATCTTAAACCCTAAACTAACCCTAAACCCTAAACCCAAAACCATAAAAACCCAAAACCCTAAAAACCCTAAACCCTAAAACTTAAACTCTAAACCTTAAACACTAAACCCTAAACTAACCCTAAAATCTATGCTAACCCTAAACCCTAAACCCTAAACCCTAAACCTTAAACCCTAAAAACCCTAAACCCTAAAGCCTAAATGTTAAACCTTAAACCCTAAACCCTAACCCTAAACACTAAACCCCAAAGCCTTAAACCCTAAAACCCTAAACCTTAAACCATAAACCCTAAACTATAAACCCTAAAAACTAAAAATCCTAAACTAAATAAAACATAAAAATAAAATAAATAAATAAACCTAAACCTAAACCTTAAAAAAATAAAATAAACTAATTAAAATAAATTAAAATAAAATAAATAAAAACCTAAACTAAACTAAAAAAATGAAATAAATCTAAGAACAAAAAACATAAATAAAATAGAAACTAAACATAAAAAAATAAAATAAACCTATAATAAAATAAAATAAAACATAAACCTAAAATATAAACTAAAAAATAAATAAAAAAATAAACCTAAACCTTAAACTAAAAAAAAAACTAAACCTAAAATAAAAATAAAATAAACCTAATCCTAAACTAAAATAAACAAAACTAAAATAAAAAAACTTATTCCTAAACATAAATTAAACTAAACCTAAACCCTAAACTAAATAAAATAAAATAAAATAAAAATAAACCTAAACCTAAAGTAAAAAAATAAAACTAAAAATAAAATTAAAATAAAAACCTAAAACCTAAACTAAATAAAACCTAAAAATAAAATAAATAAGAAAACCTAAACCTAAATAAAATAAAAATATAAAATAAAATAAAAACATAAAATACACATAAACCTAAACCTAAACCCAAAAGAAAAAAAAACTAAACTAAAATAAAATAAATAAAAACCTAAACTATACTAAAAAATAAAACCTATAAATAATATAAACTAAAAAAATAAAATGAAATAAACCTAATGTAAAATAAAATAAAAACAAAATAAAACCTAAACCTAAATAAAATCTGAAAAATAAATAAACCCAAACCCTTTACCCTAACCCTAAACCCTAAACCCTAAACCCAAGCCCTAAACCCCAAAACCAAAAACCCTAAACACCAAACCCTACACCCTAAAAAGCTAAAAACCTAAACCTAAACTAAATAAAATCTAATAATAAAATAAATAAATAAACCTAAACTAAAATAAAATAAAAACTAAAATAAAATAAAAACATAAACTAAAAGCTAAACCTAAACATAAGAAAAAAATAAAACAAATTTATTAAATAAAAACCTAAACTTAAAAAATTAAAAAAACTAAATAAAATAAAACTTAACCTAAAATAAAAAATAAAATAAACATATAAAAATAAAATAAAACTAAATAAAACTTAAACCTAAAACCAAAAAATAAAACCTAAAATAAATAAAATATAAAATCTAAACCCTAAACTAAAAAAATGTAAACCTAAAATAAAATAAAATAAAGCTAAACCTAAACTAAAATTAATAAAACCTAAACTAAACCTAAAATAAACTAAACTTAATCCAAACGCTAAACAAAAAAAAAAATAAAATAAATTAAAATAAATCTAAACCAAAACTAAAATAAAATCTAAAACAAACCTAAAATAAAAAACCTAAAACCTAAACCTCAAAAGAAAATAAAACCTAAACTAAACCTAAAATAAAATATAAAACCTAAACCTAAAAAAATAAAAATAAAACTAAACAAAAAATAAACCTAAACATAAACTTAAACCTAAAAAATAAAAAACAAAAATAAAGAAATAAAATAAATAAACTAAATTAAATAAAATAAAAAGTAAACCTAAATAAAAATAAAAAATAAATTAAACTAAAATAAATAAAAAATAAACTAAATAAACTAAATAAACCTAAACCTACAGTATACTTAATTTTAAAAAAAATTCATGAACCCAAAATCATAAACACTAAACCCTAAACCCTAAACCCTAAATCTACAACCATATACCCTAAACCCTAAAAGCTGAAATCCTAAACCCAAAATCCTAAACCCTAAACAATAAACCCTAAACCCTAAACACTAACCTTAAACCCTAAACCCTAAACCCCAAACCTTAAACCTAAACTTGAAACCTAAAGTAACTAAATAAATTAAAAAGTAAACCTAAACCCTAAAACCTAATAAACCTAAATCTAAACCTAAACCCTAAAACCTAATAAAGATAAACCTAAACCCAAAAAATGTGAAGAACCTTGACGGCAGGAACATCACCGTCAATTAGGTTCAGTCTAGATCTGGCGGTGGAGGTAAAGGCTAATGCGGCTATTATCTCTGTGGTGGTGGGGGATCTAAAGGTATTGATCGATATGGTGGTGGCAGCCAGAGCAGTGGTGGTTATGGAGGCAGGAGGAGCGATGAAGGTTACAGTTGTGCTGGTGGCGGAAGGAGAGATCGGGGATATGATGGTGAATCCCACTACTCGAGAGGCCGGGGTGGTTTTGATCGAAATTGGAGAAGCTGAAGAATGACTGATTTGAATTGCTGATTATGGAACTATGTCATTACAATAAAGACGGTCCTAGTTATCTAGGGTTTTTGATTTCCTCTATGAGTGCTCATTTTTTTTATGTCTTCACTTGTGTCTTACAAAACTTGGTATGTCACTTGGCTGACGAAAAAAAAAAGAAGAAATGATGAATATGAATTTGTTCTCTGTTAAAAAAAACAAAAATCCAAAACCCTTAGCTAAAACCTGAATCCTAAACCTAAAATGTAAATGCTAAACCTAAAATATAAACCTAAACCTAAACCCTAAATCTTAAAACCTAAACCCTAAACTAAACCCTAAACCCTAAAACCTACAATTATCCTAAACTCTAAACCCTAAACCCCAACCCTAAACCTAACTAAAAAAACCTAAAAATAAACCTAAACTTAATAAAACTTATAAATAAAATAAATATAAAAAACCTAAACCTAAATAAAATTAAAAATAAAATAAAATAAAATCCTAAACTAAAACCTAAAACCTAACTTAAAAATAAAATAAAAATAAATAATAATAAACTAAAATAAAATAAATAAAAAACTAAATAAAAAATAATTAAACCTAAGAATAAAAACCAAATAAAATAAAACTAAACATAAAATAAAATAAAATAAATCTAAAATAAAATAAAATAATAACCTAAGCCTAAAAATAAACCTTAAAATAAAACCTAAAACAAAAAAAAAAACCTAAACCAAAAATAAAAAAAAATAAAATAATATAAAATAAACCTAAAATTAAAATACTAAACTAAAAAAAATAAAACCAAAACCTAAACTAAATAAAATAAAATAAAATAAAATAAAAATAAACCTAAACCTAAACTAAAATAAACCTAAAATAAACCTAAAATAAACCTAAAACTAAAAATAAAACATAAATAAACCTAAAATAAAAAATAAAACATAAAAAAAATAACTCTAAAAATAAACGTAAACCTAAAAAAACTAAAATAAAACCTACTAAAATAAATAAACCTAAAAATAAATAAACTAAATAAAATAAAATAAATAAAAAAATAAAATAAAATAAAATAAATAAACTAAACTCTGGTTTACTTATTATTTTATTTTTTTTGCAAAAAAACCATAATCTCTAAATCCTAAACCCTAAACCTAAACCTAAACCCTAAAGCCTAGACTACACCTAAAAAAACCTAAACCCTAAAACCTACCCTAAACCAAACTCAAACCCTAAACCTTAATCCTAAAATCATAAACCCTAAAACCATAAACTTTAAACCAAAAACTTTAAACCATAAACCCTAAACCCTAAACCCTAAACCCTATCCCTAAATCCTAAACCCTAAACTGTAAACCCTCAACCTAAAGGTAAATTAACTAAACAAATTAAAGAATAAACCTAAGCCCTAAAACCTAATAAACCTAAACCTGAACCCTAAGAATGGTATCTCCTTTTGATTGAGGTCTAGATTATTTGGTTGATCTTGAGCTTTGGTTGCTCCTCTGGTTTTTTGGCTCTCTATTCTTGTTGGTCTCTTGTGTTTTAGGATGATGGCACATGATTGGCAGCTTTGAGCTTGCTTGTTTGCCTTTTTCCCTAGCCTCTTCTTTTCTTTGTGAGGGTTTATTGGCTGGTGGTTGCTCTAGCCTTTTGCTTTTGGTTTTGGCTTTCTGGTGTCGTGATTATTGGTTGAGCCTGGGGTTGTCATTGTTCCTTCTTGGGCTGAGTTACTCTCTCTAGAGATGTTATTTGCTATCTAGTTTTCATTCCCCTTTTCTAGTGGTTTTTTGAAGTTTTTTTGTGGTGCTTGCCTCTTAGCTGGATGGCCCATTGGCTTGTCATTTCTTTCTGTTGTGGGATGAACTTGTTTATGGTTTTGGCTATTCTTGGCTCTATTATCTATTGATTCCTATTGCTATGTTTGGCTAGGTGGCCTTGATGGCTGGCTGTAGCTGTGCTGTTGGTTGGTGGATCTGCATGAATTTATGGTTTTACCTTTGGTCTTTTTTTGTTTTGGGTGGCTTTGATGGTGGCTATTTCTTGGTTGCTGCTTTGTTTGGTTGGTTTCTTTACTATGGATTGGCTAGATGTTTTATTTGTTAGTTGCCTATTTTATCTTGATGATAAATACTGGAACTTGGCTAGCTCTTGGTTGTTGGCTATTTGGTTTAATCGAGGTAAGTTGGCTATGATGGCTGGGATGTTTCCCCAATTATCCTTTTGGTTGGTAGCACCATATGTGATTGTAAACCTTATTTTGAAGTTTGGATTCTCACATATCCTATAACCCATTGAGATGAATGTGATTGAGCCTTATCTAAGATTTTATCATTTTGTTTTTCTTTTACTTAGCTTGTCCTTATTTCTAGATGCTTATCTCTATCTTAAGTTCTTTCCCATTTGTGGTGGTTTTGGGGTGGTGTGCATCTCTTAGATTTTGAAAATCAATGGCTTTCCCTTCTTGAATTTTGTGATGTTTCTTTCTTAGTTTTTTGTCTTTTCTTTCATTTTCTTTGGTTTTCTTGTAATAGTGGGGATTTATCTCTTTTTAGCTAGCTTTATAAATAGCATTTCAAAGATTTATCCCCTTTAAGGACCTTGTATCCCTAACTTTTTGGCAATAAAATTCTCCCACTTTTGATTTAAAAAAAGTGGTGGTGGGGGATCTCGAGGTGTTGGAGGATATGGAGGTGGTGGTTTGAGTTGTCTTGGTTATGGAGGCAGGAGGAGCGACGGAAGTTATAGCCATGGTGATGGCGAAGGGAGAGGTTGGGGAAATGATGGTGGATCCCATTACTCGAGATTCCAGGGAGGTTTTGATCGGAACTGGAGAAACTAAAATGGTCGATCTGATCTGCTGCTTATGGAACTCTTTCTTTATAGTAGAAAGAGTTCTAGATATCTAGGGTTTTTTTTTGTTCTATGCATACTCATTTTTTATCTATGTTGTGGCTTGTGTCTTAGAAAGCTTCGTTTGTTACATGGTTGATGAATTCAAAAAGAAGAAATGTTGAATATTTGTTCTCTTTAAAAAAAACCAAAAATCCTAAACCCTAAACTAAAACTTGAACCATAAACCTTAAACCTAAACCTTAAATGGTAAACCTTAAACCCTAAACCCTAAACCCTAAAATAAACCTAAACCCAAAACCCTAAAACCTAAACCTAAACCTTAACTCCACAATCCCTAAACCCTAAACCCTAAACCCTAATCCCTAAACCCTAAACTAACCATAAACCCTAAAAGCTAAAACCTAAACCTAAACTAAATAAACATAAAAAATATAAATAAACCAAAATAAAATAAAAAAATAAAAAGATAAACTAAAACCTAAACCTAAACCTAAAATGAACATAAAATAAAAAATAAAAACTAAACTAAAATAAAATAAGTAAAAACCTAAACTAAACTAAAATAAAACCTAAATAAAACTAAACCTAAAATAAAATAAAATAAACCTAAAATAAAATAAAATAAAATAAATAAAACCTAAACCTAAAAATAAACCTAAAATAAATAAAATAAATCCTAAACTAAAAAAAAACCTAAAAAATAAAATAAACCTAAATTTAAAATAAAATAAATAAAACTTAAACCTAAACTTAAATAAATAAAATAATATAAAAATAAACTAAACTTAAACTAAAATTAAACCAAAAATAAATCTAAAATAAAACCAAAACCTAAACCTAAAAAAACTTAAACCTAAACCTAAAAAAAAAATAAACCTAAACCTAAAAATAAAGTAAAATAAAACTAAACTAAAAAAAATAAAATAAATAAAATAAAATAAATAAAATAAAAAAAATAAACTAAATAAACCTAAACCTACCATTTTTCTTAACTTAAAAATAAATAAATAAATAAATAAAGTTAACCCTAAACCCTAAACCCTAAAACCTAAACCCTAAAACCCTAAACCCTAAACCCTAAACTTTAAACTATATTAAAAAAAATCCTTAAACCCTAAACCCTACACTAAAATGTAAACCCTAAACCTAAAACCTAAACCCTAAAACCCTAAAAAACCAAACCTGAGCTCACTAAACCCTAAACACTAAAACCCTAATAAAACCATAAACCATAAACCTTAAACCTAAAACCTAAACCTAAATGACAAAATAAAATAAAATAATAAAATCATAAATGAAATCAAACCTAAACCTAAAATAAAAAATAAATAAAACTAAAAATAAAATAAAACATAAACTAAACCAAAAAAAATAAATAAACCTAAATAAAATAAAATTAAACCTAAAATAAAATAAACCTAGATAAAATAAAATAAAAACTAAATAAAACTAAACCTAAAATAAAATAAAAAAAAAAACATGCAAATAAATAAAAAATAACATAAACCCTAAATAAAAAAAAACTAAACCTAAAATAAAATAAAAATAAAAAAAAATAAAACCTAAACCTGACTAAAATAAAAACCTAATAAACTAAACCTAAACCTAAACCTAAACAAAATAAAATAAAATAAAATGAAAATAAACCTATGCCTAAAAATATAACCTAAAAAACATAAAATAACATGCTAAAACCTAAACTTAAAAAAAATAAAGTAAAAATCTAAACTTAAAAGAATAATAAAAAATAAATCCTAAATCTAAAAAATAAAATTAAAAATAAAACTAAACTAAAAAATAAACCTAAACCTAAAAAATAAACTAAAATAAAAAAACCTAAACTAAAATATATAAACCTAATATAGATAAACTAAACTAAATAAAAATAAAAATAAACCTAAATCAAAATGCAAAATCAAAATAAATTAAAATAAACCTAAACTTTCCCACTTACTTAATTTTTTTTAAAAAGGATCCTAAATTAGAAACTAAAAAAATTAAACCTATAAATAAACCTAAAATAAAACCTAAAAACCTGAACTGAAATAAAATAAAATGTAAACATAAATCTAAAAAATAAAACCTAAACCTAAAAAAACAAAATAAAATAATACTAAAGGAAAAAATAAACATAAATCTAAACAAAAAAAACTAAATTAAAAAACCTAAACTAAAATAAATAAACTAAACTAAACTAAATAAGAATAAAAATACTAAATAAAAAAAATAAAATAAACTATAATAAATAAAATAAATAAATAAATAAACCTAAACCCTAGACCATATACCCAAAAGTTAACCCATACCCTAAACACTAAACACTAAACCTAAACCCTACCCTTAAAAAACCCTAATCCCTAAACCAAAACCCTAAACCCTAAAACCCTAATCCCTAAACCGTAAACCCTAAACCCTAAACTCTGAAAAAAAACCATAAACTCTAAACCTTAAACCCTAAACCCTGAACCCTCAAAACATAAACACTAAACCAAAAAATCTACCCTAAACAAGCATAAAACCCTAAACCCTAAACATTAAACTTAAACCACAAAGCCCCAAGCCTAAAAAACCCTGACTTAAACCTAAATAAATAAAATAAAATAAAATAAAGAAAACCAAACTAAAAAACCTGAGCTAACTAAAACTAAACCTAAACTAAAAAAATATAATAAAATAAAAAAAACTAAAATAAAATAATAAAACCTAAACTAAATGAAAATAAAATAAACCTAAAAATAAAAACTTAAATAAAAAAAAAATAAAACTAAAATAAAAATAAAATAAGCCAAAGATAATAAAAAACTAAATAAAACCTAAACCTAATAAAATAAACCCAATAAAATCTAAAAAATAAATAAAATAACACCTAAACCCTAATCTAAAAAAACTTAAATATTAAAATAAATAAATAAAATAAACAAAATAAAATAAACCTAAGCATAAAATTAAAACAAACCTAAAAAAACCTAAATAAAATAAATAAAATAAACTAACAATAAACCTATGCCTAAACTAAAAAAAAAAACCTAAAATAAACCTAAAATAAAACCTTAAAGCTAAACCTAAAAATAAAATAATAACCTAAACTAAACCTAATAATAAAAAAAACCTATACTTAAAAATAAAATAAAAATAAACTATAAAATAAACCAAAATAAAAAAATCTAAACTAAAATAAATAAACCTAATAATAAATTAAATTAAATTATATTAAAATAAACCTAAATAAAAATAAAATAATAAGGAAAATATATTATAAATAAACTAAATAACCTAAACCTATCGGTTTACTTAATTTTTTTTAAAAAAAACCCTAAACCCTAAACTACAAAATAAAACCTAAAAATAAACCTAAAATAAAAACTTAAAACCTAATCGTAAAGAAATAAAATAAAAAACTAAACCTAAACCTAAAACTTAAACCTATAAAAAAAATAAAAATAAAACTAAACTAAAAAAAATAATCTAAATCTAAACCTACACCTAAAAAATAAATTAAAATAAATAAGCTAAACTAAATAAAAATAAAAATAAAAATAAAAAAAATCTAAATAAAAATAAAAAATGAAATAAACTAAATAAACCTAAACCTACAGGTTTACTTAATTAAAAAATAAAATAAAAAATAAAAAAAAACCCTAAACCCTCCTAAACTCAGTGCTAAACCCTAAACCCTAAACCCTAAAACCCTAAACCTACCCTAAACTAAACCCTATAAATTTTATTAAAACAAAATTTTAAACCTTAAACCTAAACCCTAAACTAAAACCCCTAAACTCTAAACCTAAACTCTAAACCAAAACTAAACCCTAACCCTGCCCTAAAACCTAGCCAAAACCATAAACCCTAAACCCTAAACCCAAAACCTAAACCTAAATAAAAATAAAATAAAATAAACTAAAAACCAACTAAACCTACCTAAACCTAAACTGAATAAACTAGAAATAAAATAAAATTGAAAAAACTAAATTAAAATAAAATAAATAAAAACATATACTAAAATTGAAATTAACCTAAAATAAAAAAACCTAAATAAAATCAAATCTAAACCTTAAATAAAATTAAAATAAACCTGGATAAAATAAAATGAAAAATAAATAAAACCCAACCCAAAAAATAAACCTAAAATAAAACCTAAAATAAAAAAAAAAAACACACAAACCTCAACTAAAAAAAACTACACTAAAATATAAAATAAAATAAAATAAACCAAAACTAAAAAAATAGTAAATTAAAATAAATAAAACCTAAACCTAAACCTAAAATAAACTAAATCTAAACCTAAACATAAACTAAATAAAATAAAATAAATTAAAATAAACCTAACCTAAGCTAGAAATAAAACTTAAAAATACCTAAAATAACAACTTAAAACCTAAACCTAAAAAATAATTTAAAAACCTAAACCTAAACCTAAAAATAAAAAATAAAACCTAAACCTAAAAAATAAAATAAAAATAAAATAAAACTAAAAAATGAACATAAACCAAACCTAAACCTAAATAATAAACTAAAATAAAAAAAACCTAAACTAAAGTAAATAAACCTGTTATAAAAAAACTAAACTAAATAAAAATAAAATAAAAATAAAAAGTATAATTAACTAAAATAAATAGAAAATAAACTAAATAAACATAAACCTACATGCTTAAATTTGTTTTAAGAAAAACCTAAATCCTAAAACAAACCATTATAAACTAGGCTAAACTGTACCACCCTAAACTATGCTGGGCCCTAAATCCTACAACCACCTACCCTAAACCAAGGCCACTCCATCCCTATCCATAAACCCTAAACCTAAACCCTAAACCACTCCCAGGCTAAACCCCAAATCTAAAACCCTAAACCACAAACCATACATTAAACCCTAAACCTAAATTTAAAACTACCATAAAGCCTAAACCCCATACAACCCTTAAAACCCTAAACCAAACTAAAAACCTAAACCTAAATGCTACTAAACTCTAGCACACCTAAACTAAACAAACTGACTAAACCCCTAAACCTAAACCCACCACCTAAAACCCTAAACCACCTAAAACTTAAACCCAAACCCCAAACCCAAACCCTAAACCATAAACCCGCTTTCTTGTTCCACTGGTGGTAAGTTTTTTCTAACCTCTGGATGGAGATATTCACTTATCACCGATCTACTAGAGATGTTTTACTTTACTTTCTGATCAACAGGGATAGACTTCTTGCCATCAATATTTTGTTTATGGGTCTTATTGTATCTATTTTCCATTTTATGATTAAGGTTGTGTTTTGTGTCTTTTCATTTTTCTGGAAATCTATGCTGGGGCTCATGACTTTGTTGTCTCATTGATTAATTGCTATATTTTTGTATAGCTTCATGGCAGGCCCTAATTTATCACTATTTTCTCTCTTTAATAGGGTTGTGGGCCCTCTTATGCTCTCTAACCTCACCTGTATATTCTTTATTATTACTATTTAGAATCGAATTACTTGATTTCCTTCCACCTATTTTCTTGATGATGTTGGCTTATGTTGATCTTTTCTTTGTCTTGAAGGATTTCAATGATGGCTCTCCTTTGAACCCCTTTCGAGTCTATGTTGTACCACTATTTTTTACTGGATTATCTTATGGTGGGTGCAATAATTATTTTGCTATTTTATTTGTTGGATGTTGGATTTTTGAGTCTTATGTCCAGGTACTTACGGGTTGTTTTCTAATTATTTTATTGTTTGCAATGGACTTATCATGTTTGAGTTTATTTAATCGGCTATTTTTCCATCTTGGTTCAGTTAGACTTATGATCACTATGATTATGTTATATTAACTTATGCACCTTATTTTGAATGGGTGGTTTTTTATGGCATTATATTATTGCCTTGGTTGTTGGTGGATTATCGGGTTTTATGCCCAAAACTCCTAGGTTGTCTCTCGATGTCTTTATTTGGTGTTATTTGTGTGAGTGCACACACCCACGGTCCACCTAATCTGCTGCGCATTCCCATCTTGTTAGACTTACATTTCTATTGTATTTTGGGTTTGGGTTATGCTGTCTCGCTTTACATTTGATGTTTATTAACTTCTACAATGATTATTAACAAGGGGGTTTTTAACATCTGCATTACTTATTCTAAATGGGTTCCTTTCATATTCATGTACTCACGCATGTTCATTTCATATATGTCCCATATGATTGGGATGGTGTTATTTACGTGCTAATTGATTTACTTAGCAGGATTACAACAGGCTTTTCAACCGATTGTATATTGTTTCTATCCTCTGCCTGGCCTTTTTTGCTATTTTCTTGTGGTGGGTTTTCATGTTGGCCTAAGATGGTTCATTTTCATATGTGTAGGGATTCTCATGCTATGGTGACTATACTGATGATATTTATCCTGCATGGGATCCCCTTTCCCATTCTGCTCTTTGCTATCTCCTTTTCTATAGTGTATATGGCTTTGTTTAGTTTTGCAGGTACTAAGGCTCATAAGACTTTCAACAAATGGCTGTTATCTTCCCACAAGTTTGTAGGCTATGATGGCTGTGATGATTTCAGTCCTTTTTGGTTTTTTAGTAGCTCTTGTGATGTAACCCTTCCTGCTCATATTTACATCGAATTTGGTGTGACTGAGCCTTTTCTCACACTTCTCTATAATTTTTCTCAATTTATGCTTTAATTTTTACTTTGTTTGTATTTCTTTAACTCTAATTTTATCTTTCTACATTTTTTTGATGCATTTCTCTTTTTCTCATGCAGGGTTGCTCCCTAGTGCCATGCTTTCTCTCATCCTGAAGAGTTTTGGCCCAGATCTATCCTTGGCTTATCTATGTTAATCATTTTGTATCTTTTGCTTTCTTTTTCTCTTTAAGCAGAAGTTTTGGAGTTTATCCCCTGTTAAATACCTTGTAACCCTCTTTTTGTGGCAATAAAATTCCCCCTATATGGGGTTTCCCAAAAAAAAAAAAACTAAACCCTAAACCCTAAACCCTAAAACCTAAACACTAAACCCAAAACCTTAAACCCTAAATCCTAATCCTAAACCTTAAACCCTAAAACTTTAAACCCTAACCTTAACCCTCACCCTAAACCCTAAACCCTAAAACTAGAAACCAAACACTAGACACTAAACCCTAAAACCTAAACCCTAAAACCTAAGAATTAAACCTAAACCCTAAACCCTAACACACCTAAACCCTAAAAGAATAAACACTAAAACTTTAAACCCTAAACCTTAACCCTACATTATAAACCTAAACCTAAACCTAAAGTAAATAAATATAGTAAAAGAAACTTAAACCTTAAAACTTAATAAACCTAAACCTAAACCCTAAAATGGGAATAACCTTGGTAGGAACATCCATCAACAGGCTGTCTCGATGGTGGTGGAGGTGAAGGCATAAGGTTATCATAGTGGTGGTGGGGATCAGGCTACTGGTGGATATGGAGGTGGTGATTAGAGCAGTGATGGTTATGGAGGAAGGAGGAGCGACAAAGGTTACATCCATGGTGGTGGCAGAGGGAGAGATCGGGGATATGATGGTGGATCCCGTTAATCGAGAGGTCGAGGTGGTTCTGATGGGAATTTGAGAAATTGAAGAATGGGTGATCCGATCTGCTGCTTATCGAACTATTCTTTATAGTAGAGATTGTTCTAGTTATCTAGGGTTTTTGATTTGCCCTATTCATGCTCATGTTTTCTCTATGTTGTTGCTTATGTCTTAGAAAACTTGTTGTGTTATCAGTTGATGAAATCGAAAAGAAGAAATGTCGAATCTGAATTTATTATCTTTAAAAAAAAAACCTTAAACCCTAAACTAAAACCTGAACCATAAACCCTAAACCCTAAAAACCCCAAACTGTAAACCCTATATCCTAAAACCCTAAACCCTAAAACCCCAAAACCCTAAAGCCTAAACCTTAATCTTAAACCCACAAAAACTAAAATCCTAAACTAAACTAAATAAAAATAAATAAATAAATAAACTAAACCAAAATAAAAAAAAATAAAATAAAAACCTAAATTAAAACCTAAACTTAAAACTAAAAAGAAAATAAAATAAAATTAAAAACATAACTAAAATAAAATAAATAAATACCTAAACTAAACTAAAAATAAAAAACCTAAATAAAATTAAATATACCTAAAATAAAATAAAATAAACATAAAATAAAATAAAATAAAACTAAATAAATAATTTAACTTAAAAAATAAACCTAAAAATAAAACAACCCTAAACAAAAAAAACATAAACCTATAATAAAATAAAATAAACCTAAATCTAAATTAAAATAAACTAAACTAAAATAAATAAAAATAAACTAAAATAAACTAAACCTAAACAAAATAAAATAACATAAAATAAAATAAACATAAACCTAATGTAAAAAAAAATCATAAAATAAAACCTAGAACCTCAACTTAAAAAAAATAAAACCTAAACCTACATAATAATAAAAATAAAACTTAAAGCTAAAATATAAAATAAAAATAAAACTAAGCTAAAAAAAACCTAAACCTAAACCTAAAAAATGCTAAAATGAAAAAAACCTAAACTAAAATAAATAAACCTAATTTGAAAAAACTATATAAAATAAAATAAACTAAATAAAAATAAATAATAAAATAATCTAAAATACATAATAAATATACAAAATAAATTAAATAAACCTAAACCTACTAATTTACTTAATTTGTTTTTAAAAAACCCTAAACCCTAAACTAAAAAATAAAACCAAAAAATAAACATAAAATCAAAACCTAAACCTACAAAAAAAATTAAATAAAATCTAAACCTAAAACTAAAATAAAACATAAAACCTAAACCTAAAAATAAAATAATAAATAAAACTAAACTAAAATAAATCTAAACCAAAACCTAAACCTAAAATATAAAATAAAATCTAAACTAAAATAAAATAAATTAAATTAAATAAAATAAAAATAAATCTAAATGAAAATAAAATGAAATAAATTAAATAAAGTAAAATAAACTAAATAAACTACCTAATTTATTTTAAAAAATAAGAAATAAAACTCAACCACTAAATGAACTAAACCCAGGCTCTAAAAACCTGACACCACCCTAAACCCTATTAACCCTGAGCCCTAAACCCCAGACACTGGGCCACTAACCCTAAACCACTAAACCACCAAACCCTACCCTAAACCATAATCCCTAAACCTAAATCCTGTGCTAAACTGACCAAATCTAAACCTAAACCCCTACCTAAATCCTGGGCTAAACTAAATAAAATCAAACCCTGGGCTAAACACTAAACCTAACATGAGCCACACCAGGCACTAAATAAAACCTAAAACATAAACCTAAACTAAATAAACATAAAAATAAATAAATAAAAACTTCAATGTAAATAAAATAAAACCTAAACTAAAACCTAAACCTAAACTTAAAATTAGACTTAAACCTAAAAAATAATAAAATAAAATAAAAAATAAACTAAAATAAATAAATAAATAAATCCTAAACTAAACTAAAAGTAAAATAAACCTAAAAATAAATTAAAATAAAATAAAATAAAACTAAACCTAAAATAAGCAATAATTAAACCTAAAACAAAATAAAATAAAATTGAATAAACACTAAACCTAAAATAAAAACTAAACTAAAAAACCTAAAAAATAAAATAAACCTAAAATAAACTAAAATAAATAAAGGTTAAACCTAAACTTAAAATAAACTAAACCTAAACCTAAACCTAAACTAAATTAAATGAATTAAACTAAAACTAAAAATATAAAACCTAAAAATAAACCTAAAATAAAACCTAAAATGAAACCTAAAAATTATAATAAAAAAATAAAACCTAAACATAAAATAAAAAAAAAAATAAAACCTAAACATAAAAATAAAATAAAAATAAAACTAAACTCAAAAATAAACCTAAACCTAAACCTTAAAATAAACTAAAATAAAAACCTAAATTAAAATAAATAAACCTAAAATAAATAAACTAAACTAAATAAAAATAAAAATGAACCTACCTAAAATGAGAAATAAAATAAACTAAAATAAATAAAAATAAGCTAAATAAACCTAAACCTACTCTTTTACTTAATTTAGAATAAATAATAAATAAAAATATAAAAACCCTAAACCTTAAACAACCCCAAACACTGAAACCCTAAACCATAAACCCAAACCATAAACCCTAAAACTAAACCTAAACTCAAAGTCTAAACTAAATCTAAACCCTAACCCTAACTATATCCCAAAACCCTAAACCCTAAAACACTAAACCCTAAAACCTAAACACAATCCACAAATAAAAATAAAAACACCCTAAACCTAAACCCTAACCTACTGGAGGTGTTGGAAGATATGATGGTGGATATGGAGGTGGTGGTTGGGACGAAGCTGGAGGTGGGGATCTAGTGGTCTTGATGGATCTAAAGGAGCTGGTGGATATGGAGGTGGTGGTTATGGAGGCGGGTGGAGCGACGGAGGTTACAACCTTGGTGGTCTCAAAGGGATAGATCTTGGATATGATGGTAGATCCCGCTACTCGAGAGGCGAGGGTGGTTCTAATGGGAACTAGAGAAAATGAAGAACGATCGATCCGATTTGCTGCTTATGGCAGATGGTTCTAGTTAAGTTCTATGGTTTTGATTTGCTTAATGCGTGCTCATTTTTTATCTATGTCATCACTTGTATCTCAGAAAACTTGGTCTACTACTTGGTTGATGAATTCAAAAACAAGAAATGTTGAATCTGAATTTGTTCTTTATTAAAAAAACCCTTAAACCCTAAACCCTAAATTAAAACATAAATCATAAAACTTAAATCCTAAAAACCCTAAAACCCTATACCATAAAACTCTAATCCCTAAACCCAAAACCTAAACTCCCAGGAATACAAGGCTGGTGAGCCACCTGAGCCACAGATCAGGCCAAGACCATAGCCAGGCCTTGGCCCAGAACCCTTGGAGCACAAAGTTGTGATCCGGAGCCCTAGGCTACCCACTAAAGCCATGGGCCACCTGGCCCTAAACTGGGCCCTGGGCCTGACAGGCCCTGGGCCTGACTGGGCCTCCTATGACCTCCTGAGCCACAGGCCACCCCCAGATCACAGACATGAGCCCCTAAATAACTTATATAAGATTAAAAGAAAGATGATAAATAAAAAAAGATAAGAAAGAGCCTACTAAAAATAAAAATAATTAAAAATAATAAATAAAACCTAAAACTAAACTAAAAAAAATAAAATAAACCTAAAAATAAATAAAATAAAACTAAACCTAAAATAAAGATAAAATAACTAAAATAAAATAAAATAAAAAACTAAATAAAATAAACCTAAAAATAAACTAAAATAAATAAAATTAAAACTAAAACTAAAAAAAAACTTAAACATAAAAAAAAATAAAATGAACAAAATAAAATAAACCTAAACTAAAAAAAAAATAAACTTAAACCTAAACCTAAAATAAACTAAACTTAAACTTAAACCTAAAACTAAATAAATAAAATAAAATAAAATAAAATTAACTAAATAAAAAGGTAAAAAATAAAACCTAAATAAATAATAAAAGACCTAAACCAAAATATATATATAATAAAATTGAAACCTAAACCTAAAATAAAATAAAATAAATAAAAAAATAAAATAAACTAAAATAAATAAACCTAAAATAAATAAAATAAATAAAATAAATAAAATAAAATAAACTCTAAATAAAAAAATACTTAAATAAAATAAATAATAAAATATTAAGATAAAATAAAATAAATGATAAACTAAATAAACCAAACACCCCTTGCTTGATTTAAGAATAAATAAATAAACCCACCTGAGTGAGACCCACACCCAGGCCTAACTGGGCCACTGAGCCACTGGCCAGGCCTGGGCCTGAGCCCAGGCCCTGGGCCCTGGGCCTGAGCACTAGGCCTGGGCTATAGATCCAGGCTACCCTGAGCACCCTGAGCCTGGGCCAGGCCACAAAAGGCATGATCAGGGCCACAGATCCACAGGCCACTGGGCTGAGGCCTGACCCTGGGCCCTAAAGGCCAGAGACCCTAGCTGCTGATCACTGAATGGTGTTGGGCCCTGAGCCCTGGGCCAGCGCAGGCCTAGGCCCTAAGTTGACTGTTGAGCCTGAGCTGGGCCTAGGCCTAGGCCATGGGCCCAGGCCACAGGCTGGGAGACTGATCCAGGGCTCTGGCTCTGCTGACCCTGGCTGGGCCCTGGGCCCTGGGCCAGCCCAGGCCCTGGGCCAGGCCCTGGGTGGGCCTGAGCCTGGGCTCTGGGCACTAATACTGGGCCACTGGGCCACCCAGGCACTGAGCCACCACCTGGGCCACTGGGCCCTACTGACCCTGGGCCTGAGGCTGACCTGGCCACACTAAGCAGGCCCTAATCCCTGGGCCACTGGGCTTAACTCTAAACCCACCAAGATGGTAAACTAAAAACTAAACCCAGACCACTGGGCCCTAATTCTCCCTAAACTAAAACATAAAGTAATTAAAAAATAAAAAAATAAACTAAACCCTAAAGCTAATAAGCCTAAGCTAAACCTAAACATTAAGAATGGGCAGAACCTTTCTTTAGGGAAAATCACCAGCACGGCTCAATCTAGATCTGACATTGGAGGCGAAGGTGGAGGCGGCGATTATCATAGTGGTGGTGGGGGATGTGGAGGTGCTAGTGAATATGGAGGTGGCGATTATGGAGGCGGGAGGAGGGACAGAGGTTATAGTCATGGTGGTGGAGGAGGGAGAGATTAGGGATATGATGGCAGATCCTGATACATGAGAGGCGGGGGTGGTTTACGATGAGTGTAGAAACTAAAGAATGACCAATCCGATCTACTGCTTATGGAACTGTATCTTTATAGTAGAGATAGTTCTAGTAATTTAGAGTTTTTTTGCTCTATGCGTGCACATTTTTAATCTATGCCATCGCTTATGTCTTAAAAAACTTGGTCGGCTACTTGGTTGATGAAATCAAAAGAGGAAATGTTGAATGAATTTGTTACATGTTAAAAAACTATAAACCCTAAAACCCTAAACTAAAACATAAACCCTTAACCTAATACCTAAACTTTAAACCTAAACCCTAAAGTAAAACATAAACCCTTTATACATACTGACTCTATACTAAATACCAGGCCACTAACATCCACTCTACCCCTACAAAGTCCTAAACTCAAAACTTAAACCCCAAACACCCTCCTAAATCCTAAACCTTCCCAAGGCCTGACCAACCCACTATCCCACTGACAAGCCACAGACCCAAGATCCTGGGCCCAACCCTGGGCCCAAAGACCTGGGCCCTCACTAGCCCAGGGCCACAAAGAGGCCTAACCTGGGCTAAATGGGCCTGATTAGATAAATAAAACTTGGGCTTGATAAGATGGGCTAAGCTTGGGCTAAGGCTAGGCCTAAGCTGAGCCCTGAGCTTAAACCTAATGATTAAAATAAAATGAAGATAAATAAAACCTAAACTAAACTAAAAATAAAATAAACCTAAAATAAAAACCAAGATAAAGATAAATAAACTAAACATAAAATAAAATAAAATAAACATAAAATAAAATAAAACCCAGCTAAAATCTAATTAAAATAAATCTAAAATAAATAAAATAAAACTAAAATTAAAAAATAAAGCTAAAATATACTAAAGCCTAACATAAAAAGATTAAATAAAACAAAGATAAATAAATTAAACTAAATAAATAAAATAAACTTAAAATAATCTAAAATAATATAAAATAAACTAAATGCACTAAATTAACCAAAACCTGCCATTTGCTTGATTTAAAAATTAAGATAAAAGAAAGGCAGCCAGGCCACTGAGCCACAATCCTGATCTAACCATAAACCACTGAGCCTGAGCCTAGGCCAGGCCAGCCCGGACCTAAGGCCCTAGGCTCTAAACCCTAAAACCTTAGCCCTAAACCCAAACCATAAACCTATGATAAACCCTAAATCCTAAAACATAAAATCTAAAGGTAAACCCACAAAGCCCAAACCAAACTAAAACCACAAACCCCAAACTATCTAAACCTTAAACTAACCCTAAACCCTAAACCATAAAACCTAAACCTTAAAGCCTAAACCATAAACCCTAACCTTTAACCTAAACCCTAACCTAACTAAACCCAACTCAAACCTTAAACCCTAATTCTCGATCATTGGTTTGGATTTCTCACCTAATATGTGAATTCATTTTGTTAACCATCAATTCATTTTTATTGCTAGTTATTTATTTGGTGGTCATTACAAATTGATCAGACAATGGCTACGAAGTCTCATCCTTTAGTTGCTAGAATCTTTATTGAATTGGACATAACCAAGAAACACCCCAAAGAAATGTAGATAGGATCTAAAAGTATTATTACATGCAAAGAATTTGAAAATTTCCTGTCTTTTTTTCTCACTGTAAAATCCACTAGCATGATAATTCTGAATGTTTTATTCTTCATCCTCACCTAAAAAAGAAAATCTCTATTAAGGAAACTTTTGCTCCTAATCCTAGGCCAACACTATTAAATATTAAAAAAACTACTTTGAAAAAATAATTCTTTGAATGTTCCTAATAAGGGATTTACCTTTTTCTTCTAAGCAATTGAAGGCTTATAATGTGAATGAACAATAACTTTTCTAAACTTTTAAATCGATTGTTTCCTCAATTCAATCCTTGCATCCTTGCTAGCTTTGATAGATAAAATGAAGCTTTAATGGAGAACAAAATGAGGAATTTAATATGCATCATTCTAATTCGTGGAGAATATGGCTTTTACCTCATGATAATCAGGTTTATAAAATTGATTCCATATTCCAAATTCAGGATGATTTAGCTTCTCAAAAATATTTTCTTTTATCTAATAATTTGGCTAATGTTGAGGAAGGGTTTGGTGTTCCCACTTGCTTTTTTAATAAATCAAATTTTGCTCCCTCCCTTGCTATTTCCAAAGTTCTCTTTATCTTTCTTGGAACTTCTCTTCTCATTCTTCTCTTGTTGCTAAATCCTTTTGGATGATGCTTGAAGGGAGAAAATGGCCTCCAAACTTTCTATTCAAAAAGAAAAAAGTTAAAATTCTCCTACCAAATTTCTAAGAAACACTAAGCTATTGTATTTGTCTCTCAATTAATATTTATTCCCTTTCTTCTTTCTTTATGTTTAATTTTTTAGTTTTGAATGTTAGAAGGATTTGTACCCTCTCTATTTGTAACCATATTAGAAATCTTTATTGTATCCATAATATTTTTTTATTATTGAGCCACTTATTCATGCTAATAAAATTAACCAAGTTGCTAGAATGATTGGTTTAAATTTTCACTAATGTTAGCAATAAGATTTGGTGTTTTGGATTAACTTTGTAGACATTTCTATTCTTGATGATTTTCATCAAGTAATCAATGCAAATCTCTTATGGTGATTATTGTGTTTTGGGCTCTTTTCTTATTGATCTAGTAGAAATCTTCTTTGGGATAACTTGACTAATTTTGCCACCTCACAATAAACCTTGGTTTGTTGGTGGTGATTTCAATAGTATTTTGTTCTCTTTTTGAATGATGTGGTGGTTGCTCTCCTAATATTCATTCCATGGAAGAATTTTCCTTGATTGTAATTTGAATAATATTGGATTTAAGGGTTCTAATTATACTTCTAAAACTCTAGACTTTGGCAAAGGTTGGATCGGACTATTTTAATACTCATTGGATCACTCAATGGCCTATTACTTCTATAGATCATTTAGAGAACCTTATCATCATGCTCTCTTTGGGTTCTATTAAAATAATTCTAATAGATTAAATTTCTCTCCTTTTGATTTTGTGGATTCAACATATTAATGTTGACCTCACTTTGGAGTTCTCAACCTCCTCTTCTTAGACCTAGGATCTTGAGACACAAAGACTTCCTTAGTCAAAAGACACTTCTAGTTATTAGATGAACTTAACCTAAACTTAAACACTTAGAAGGGTTAATCATAGGATTAGGCTATGCCTTAGGGATTAAGGAGACTACTATAGCCTAAATTTGACTTGTGTTCACCTTCTCAAACTAAAAAATTCAATTCAAATATAAAATCCAAATCTAAATCAAAATTAAGAGCCATGATCGAATCCAAAATTGAAACCTTCAGCCCTATGATTTATCTTATGGACTAGCCTTAGCCAAATCCAAATCAATCCAAATTCAATTGATTTTCTCAAAGATAAATTCAACCCTTCAATCAATTTATCAAATTCAAACTCAAACTCAACTTTAAATCATGATCCAAACCTAAATCCAAATAAAATCAAATCCATATCCTTAAGCCAATTTCATGGACTTAGCCAAGTTCTACCTAAAATCAATCAATCCTCAATCCTCATTCCAAGTTCTACCTAAAATCATAAAAAACCATCAAGTAAATCATTCATATTAGAATTCAAAATTAAATGCAATTTTAGTCAAGTTTAGACCTAAATTAAATTAAATCATGATTTGAATGTTAAGTCACTATATATATATAAAAATGATAATAACAAATAAAAATTATAATTTAACATACACAATCCATTTTAAATCTAAAATGAACTATAAGAGAGAGAGAGAGATTAAACCAATTCTAAATTCAAATGAAATTTATTAATTAAATCAAAATAAAAACTAAAATAAATGTTATATATATAATATATTAATCATTAAATTAAAATAATTAATTTATCAAATTATGAATCCATATTATCAATAATTATTAATCATAATTAAAATTATCTTATTTTATACATATAACTTATAAATTATCATTCAATTATTTACTAAAGTTATTAAAATTTTGTAAAACTTTTAAAATAATTTAATATAAAAAAATAAGGTTTCACCAAATTTAAAAAAAAAAGTGAAATAGACAAAACTATTAAATGACCTATGGCTTGCTAGTTTATTTGATCATGACAACGCATAAAATATGTAAAAAAAGAAAGAAATAATAAGAGGGAATGTTGGTGAAGTTGAGGCATGTAGGACAAAGTTGACATCTCTCTCTCTCTCTCGAAGAAAACATGACACAAAATAAAATGAGGTTTTTTTTTTCATTCCCTTTAGCCAAGAGAAACCAAAGCCTCTCATTTCTTACTTGAGACTTCTCTCATCCCATCCACCCTAAAAAAATAAAAAAAGCTCTAAGCACCTCTCCTCCCCGAATAAAGCTGAAAATAAACTCTCCCCATCTCTTCCTCTCAACCAAGAGACCTAGCCAAAACTCCATGCCTCCCTCTTCCTCTGGTGACCTCTCTTCTCACTCTGCTCCAAAACTAAGACACACAGTAGCATGCACAATGAGCTTGATCCCAATTAGCCCCATAAATCCTACAAAAGCACATGAGACATCCTATGAATTTTCTATTGATCAATCAACCATGCCACTCATAGCAGTGACCACCAGAAACTCTCCTCTATGCCTCCATACTTTCATAAATACCATGAATTTCTAGATTTTCTTCATCTTCTCCCATTGCATGTGGGAGAAGAACACCTTTGAAGGTCTCGGTAGATGGTTCTCGATTCGGTGTGAAGAAAGAATCCCCTAAAATTATCAAGGCTAGTGATCCAGTCTTCCACGAGCTGGTTGATGTCTCCTTGGAGGAGATCGGATCAAGAAGATCCAAGGATCATAGATGACATGATTCTGTCATAGCGGCATCCTCATTGCTCCATAAACTATTATTCCTTTGAGGAAATGAGGAGTGGACATGAAATAGGTGTAAGTATTGATGAAGAACATATAGGATTTAATTGAAAGCCATCCTCAATGTGCATATTCCAAATCAAAGGCACTTAGCTGGAAGGTTCTTTAATGATCCATTGGTATGCTCCTAGAAGCTTTTGAACCTATTGTTTTCAATGCCCTAACACATCATATATATAATCTGGGTGGAGATTATTATTCTTGAAGACACAAAGGAATACATTAGCTACACTCCTAAGAGTGAAATTGAAGCACAAGACCATTGACCTCTGTAAAAATTAATCCAAAGCTTAAGAAGGGAAAAAATAACTTTGTTCTTTGAAAGATGTTTGAGCATTGATGGATTTAGAGCTATGGTAGAGTGGCATATATAGGTGAAGGTCATAGGTCATGATCATTTTGGTCAACCTATCAAAATTTTACGGATGGATGGCTGCATATTATATGAGTTTGATCATTTGAATGGGACTATATATGTGGATAAGATTATTATAAGAAAATTCAAAAAAAGTCAAGAATATCTGATTTTCCTATTCCAATAGGATGCCCAAAGACAAGTTATGAGCAAGTGAGGAGGAAGTAAACCATAGGAAAAAAAAAGAATGCTAGTTGAAGTATTGATTCAAACACCTCAATAGGGCATTATTTTTTCCAAATGAAGCCACCTCTTGGTTGAAATCAACCAGACATTAGCTCCGCTGATGTATAATTTTAAAATGCTTAGAAAGCCTTAGGGATCTCATGTTTGATGTGTTAAATGTGAGCGTCATTAGGATCCAACCTTTAGAGCCCATGCACTTTACTTTAATCCTTTGGTGAGAGTTTAGAGACAAAAGTAAGACTATTCATTTTATGTGTTTGAAGTGAATAGTTTTGATTATGAATGGCATAATGATTTGATTCCACCTATCAAGCCATGATTCATTTGATCTTTGATCGAATGATCATGATTAATCTAATAATTTATTTATTATTAAATTCAATCAAATCTAAAAAAGGAGTTAATCAATCTTTACAATAAAAAGAAAGAAATAATATGTGATCAAACAAAATCCCAAAAATTGTACAAATTAAATTATTATGAAATTTAAGTAAAACATAGTATAAACAAATTAACTAAACCAATAACATTATAAATATTATAATAATATGTTTGAACATAATTTATGAAAGTCAATTATAAAAATCTACTCAATAATTGTTATATGTTGATCTTAAAAGTCAAAAGAAAATTTAGTTATGAGACATATATAGTATAATTTAATTTAACTATTATTATTTGATTTATTTGATTAGTTATTATAAAATATTGAGGAAAATGATTAGACTTCTTTCCAATTGTTTCCTCTAATTTATTTCATTAAGAGAGGTTATGGAATAGGATTGGGACCTCTTTCCCAACCCATTCCATAAATCATTTGGAGGATAATTAATCAATTTGGAAAAAATAAGAGAAATTTACTAATTAATTAATGATTTTATTAATCAAATTAAAATTACAATCATATCGATCTTCATTAATTAATTCATGGGTAGATCTTTAGGTGTTTAATAGCCTAAAGAAAGTTAATGAAAATGATTTACCCATATGTGTTGGAAAATCATAAAAGTAATTAATTAAGTTTCTTAATCTAATTAATCAATAATTATGAGCTAATTGCATTAGACCCTTTCATTTCTTAAGATCATTGCAAGTTATTTTCATGCATATCATGTTGGCTCATAATTATTTAATGAATTACTTTTAAGTAACATAGGTAAGGGTTAATTAGTGAATTAAACACATATTACAGCCTAATTAATCTATAAAATCACTTAATTACACTTTATTAAACTAAATCAATTCACAAACATGGGAATATGTTAGGATTAGCAAACTTTCCTTCATTTCATTAAATCAAATTGAAACATAAAATTTATAAGTGACATAAGAAACTTTGGTTTGCTTCAAATGTTTTTTATTTGGTATGATTGTCTTAGTAATTAATTTAATTGAACAAAATCATGAGTTTATGTTTAGTTATTCCTCTCCAATCATATTAAATGTTGTATGTCATTTGATTCATGCATTCATCTTTTGCAAAATTAACTAAATAAATGGTTCCCTTTATGTCAAGCTTGCATGTGTTGATTTAATTTAATATAAGTGTGCCTATTATCACTATTAAATCAAAGTTATTTTCAAAAGTTTTTAAGTCAACTATAACATTTGGAGTGATAATAGTTATAAATATTTATAAGCTTGCATATGTCTATGGCTTAGAACATGTGATATGGAGTTCTCTTTCTTTAGTATATATGGATTTGCATAAAGTTTGAATGTTAACAAGTGTATAGTACATTTGAAAAGGAACATTTGTTTGAATTCATTCGAATGTATTTCAATGTTAGAATTTAGATAGAACTTTAGCTCACATATATAAATAATTCAATTGAAAGAAATATAACTTTTGCATGATTTTCCATTCTCATAGTCACTTGTACATTCATGTGTATTCAAAAAGTGGGTATATCTCTGTCTATACATTCAGGATGCAAGGCTTTAAGTAGCCCCAAGGAGGTCTTTACCTAACTCCTTGGTTTAATAATGGTGAAGTATCCTTAAAACTTTTATACACTTGTATGTGCATTTAGCTAGTGAATGAAAATCTCCTTTTCAACTTTAGCTCACATGTATAAATAATTCAATTGAAAGAAATACACATTTTGCATGATTTTCCAGTAGTCACTTGTACATTTGTATTCAAGAATAGTTATATCTAGTTTGGACATTCGGGATGCAAGTCTTTAAGTAGCCCCCAAGAGGTCTTTACCTCACTCCGCTAGTTTAATAATGGATAAATATCTGCTTAAAACTTTTATACACTTGTATGTGCATTTAGCTAATGAATGAAAATCTCCTTTTCAACTTTAGCTCACATGTATAAGTAATTCAATTGAAATATACAACTTTTGCATGATTTTCCATTCTGTAGTCATTTTTTACATTCATGTGTATTCAAGAATAGTGGGTATATCTAATGGACATTCAGGATGAGACTTTAAGTAGCCCCAAGAGGTCTTTACCTCATTCCCTAGTTTAACAATGGCAAAGTATCCACTTAAAACTTTGATACACTTGTATGTGCATTTTAGCTAATGAATTAAGATCTCCTTTTACAAATACACATCTACATTCATCTGCTAAAACTTATTGTATGTGTATGTATTTAAGATTAATATCATATGCATGTCACATGTGATGGAAGGAATGATTGAACATATGTAGTAATTCAATTGAATTAATCTTAAGATACCTTTCATATTAAATAAGATTATTTTAAGTGACTTAGATTAAGTTATAATTTATAATAAGCCATTCACTAAAGAGAGCTAAATCAAATTTACATGCTTTAGACTTAAATAGGATGGAAGAAATCCTCTTTTCCTTTTATATAACAGTTGCTAAGTGTAATAAAATGAAACAAAAGAAAACACAAATTAAAATTCTCAAATCAATTAAATAACTTCAAGTGAGACCAACCCTTCATGTTAAATTAAATCTTTCTAAACTTAGAGAACTACAACTCTAATGCCTAGCAAGACATACCACACAAGCCTTAACACACACATTAGAATTAAGTCACTACTTCTAGCTTTATGTTGGAAGTAGGTATGATGTATATTTTAGTTTGTGTATATGTTAGGGTGTATGCCTCATAGACGATGGTAGGCCATGATTAGCCTAATCATGTTTTCTAGGGATTATGTTTAATGGCTTAAAATAAATACCAATGCACTCTTTGGGTTGTGTAGCCCCAAGCATAATCCAAGTTAGGGTGGGCTTGGTTACCCATGTGTAGGGGTAAGTCTAAATTATGACATACATACTTGGGATTGTATGTATGTTTAACTAACCTTTGTTTGTAGGTGTAGTTAGATCTTTTTACTATTCTTAATGTAATTTTGCAATTAGGAATTATTAGTGCTATGGGGATAAGGATGAGCATTGGCTAGAAGGCTTTATCCAAGGCCATGTGTGATACCTTTGAAGTGGAGCAAATTAAATCAAAGGAAAGAAATGAAGACTTGAAGAAGAATGAAGACCTATAGCATTCATTCATTATAAATTATAATTATTATTTTGTAATTTTGGGTTGTATAAAAGGTAGAGCTCATCTTTCTTTTCTTATGCTTTACCAGATATTCTTTTATTCTTTCATGGTTATAAATTGGTTCATGATTTGGATGTGTATAGAAATGTGCTTTTCTTAATTTCTTAAATGATTTATGTTTGAATGTGTTGTTTGGATGCGATTAAGCTCTTAGATAAAAATAAATCTTTTATCCAACTACAACACATAAATACTGTTTTAAATAATTCATAACCTCACATAAAGCCTAGGCATTTAATCAAGATAATTAAAAGATTTAGAAACCCCTTAGCTGAATGTTGTATGTCTCAGATCATGTATGCATATTATTTAATCTCTTAGAGGGTTTCCATCCTTGCATGATGGGAAGGCTTGACCTTTGAGGGCCTCCTCTCATGGTGGAAAACACAATTTCCCATTTATTTAGCATCTAACTTCATCATGCATATAGGCATACCAAATCCAAAAAACAAAATGAAGTGTCCAAAATCAAATAAAATTTGAAAAGATTTGCATTTGTAGATTATTACTCATTACTCACTCATGTCTAGTCTCTTAGGGTGGGTTTAAGGACTTTGTCTCTTTCTAAATTAATAGCATCTTTCAAATGCATAAGACTTACCTACATGGTTTTAAAATCATAGGAGGAGTTAGGCAACCACTCTAGGTGGTTATATAAGTGGCTTATTCTTTTTTTGTAAAACCTTATGCCCATTTTGCTTAGACTTAGGTCATTATTTGGCTCATGCCAAAGCTCCCTAGATATAGTGTGAGGTTGCTATTTCCTTCAAACTACTAGCATAAATTCAACTCTTAGGCATTTCCACAACTTTGTGTTGTTGGATTATAAGTCCTAACTTTAATAAAATGTCAACTTCAATAAAATTAATCTCTTCAACTTCAAACATATAAAATCCAACCATAGGATAGATTAGAATGATCACTAGGCTTCCTAGTATCTTGAGTATTTCCTACTTATTCCCTTTGGCCTCAATAATAAGTCTTCTCTTTGAACAATCCCATTTAATTTTTTAAAATAAACAATCCTTTCATAGTCTAGCCTTGAAATCTTTGGAGACCTTAATTTCTACTTTAATCGAGTATTCTAAGAATTCACATTCTAGGATATAATTAACTATAGGGGCTTGCCTCCATAGGGAACTTAATGAATCCGACTTAAAATAAACCCTACTTTACTTTTCCATGTAAAGTAGGGAAAGGATCTCTCGTATATTAGAAAACCCATCATGCCTTAGAAGTCCTTAATAGTTGATTAGGTCTATTATAGGTGATGATTTCTATCTATCGAGATAGTGTATCATTCTTTAATTTCATACTAGATCACTGTGGTGTCCCGCATCTCAAAAATAAACACCACAATTAATTTTTTAATGTTGTTGTTAACAATTAGAAAGCTCCTTTACATCCTGATAATTCGATTACGAGGATGAATAGACTCTGGTTTAAATTGAAATGACTTAAACAAAATCTGGTTTGGTGGAACAAGCATTATTTTAAAATCTTTTGCTAATATGAAGGATATGGAAAATTTTGTTTATGATCTTGAAGTTATATTATGAAGAAACCTTCCAAGATTATGGACTTGAATGAGGGAAGGATAAACTTGTTAATTTTCAAAATATGGAAGAAACTTATTAGCATAAAAAGCGTAATAAACATATTATAGATGGTGATAGAATACTAGGTATTTACATGCTTTAGTTAATAAAAGAGAACTTTAAAAATATTTAGAAAATTAAAAATGATAATGGAGAATGGATTACAAGAATAATGATATTAAGGATTGGTTATTAATTATTTTATAATTATGCTTAACAAGAGTTGCTATTATGAAGCTATTTCTAAATCACACTTGATTCCTTCTATTATTATTAATGATGACAGTGCTTTGCTTACTATTTTTCTAAATGAAGATGAAACTTTAAAGTTCTTAATAGCATGAAGATATATTATGTTGCTGGACTGGAGGTTTTCACTAGTCAAATTTTTTCAAAAATATTGGTTTATTATTAAAATGATTTGATTGATTTGTTTGATGGTAATGGTTTTCCTAGATATTTTTTAGCACTTTATTATTCTCATACCTAAGAAAAATAATCGGACTATTGGGTGAGTTTAGACCTATCGTCTTTGCACCTTCTTCAATAAGCTAATTTCCAAAATTATTGCTCTTAGTCCTCTTCTTCATAAGATCTCTCAACCAAACTAGTTTTCATAGAGGTAAATCTATTTCTTATAATATTTTACTTGCCCAAGAATTAATTCATGATTTAGATGATAGAATAGTGGAGGAAACATTCTTTTCAAATTAGATATTACCAAAGCTTTTGATAATATCTCTTGGGATTTCCTTTTCACATTTTGAATTTATTTGGGTTTTCGATAAATTTATTTTTCCTATTAAAATTGTATTAATAATGCCTGGTTTTCTATTTTTCTTGGGAAGCTTTGGGTTTCTTTCCTTCCTCCCATGGCTTAAGACAAGGGGATCCTTTATTTCTACTTTATTTATCATTGTTGTTGAATACTTACCTTGGAGCATCAATGATTTATTCTTAAATAATCCTAGTATGTATTAGAGAACTCTTGGTGGTTTTCATGTTTCCCATTTAAGCTTTGTGGATGATTTCATTATTTTTTGCAATGCTTCTATTCATCATATCAAGAATCTTAAAATTCTTTTAAATACATTTCGTAGAGAAAGTGATCTTATTATCAATGATAACAAAAGCTATTTTAATTACTTCTTTCTCTTAATAAAATCAATCACATACTACATATAACATCAACATTTACCTCTTAAGTACTTGGGTGCTCATTTTAAAGGTCAAAAATGATCCCATCTTTTTGATGAGTTAATTCAAAAAAATTTAAATAAAATTTCTATTTGGGAATTCATTTACTCTCCTTTGGTGGTAGGCTCACTATTCTTAAAAGCACTCTCAATTCAATGTATGTATTTGATTCAAACTATTATTCCTACTAATTCTACTCTTATCAGAATTCATCGCTTGCTTAATAAATTTTTTTAGGGATCAATAATTCTATTAAAAGAATGCATTGGAGGCATAAATGTTGTGGTCCTTTGGTGAAGTGGTCTTGTTTGCAAACCTATTATTCGAAGCTATTATTTTCTTCTCTCATAAGCTCTAGTGGAATTTTAGAAAGAATGATAGCCTTTGGGCTAAATTTATGATGGAAAAAAATCAATGTAGACACCCTCTTATCGTGGTTATAATGTTGGTGACTCTCCATTTGAGAACTTTGCTCCATTAAATGGGTTGTTGAATGCTTAATATCTTGGGGTATTCATTTGGGCTCATCCTTCTTTTAGCAAAACAATTGGATTGGCAATGGATATATTGACTCCCTTTTATCTACACTCTACTTTTTATCAAAGTTAACTCTTTTGGCTTAATAACAATTGGAATGAAAAAAACTTGAAAATATATCTTTATTTCTCTTTTTTGATAACTTTAGAAATGTCCTATTTTTCTAACAAACTGATCAAATTCTTTTTAAGCTCTCTTATAATGGTGAATTCATTCTTAAAGAGGTTTAGAATTTTTAGAGATAAGAACTCTAATGCTTTCATTAAACTTTGGAACAATATCATTCCCATTTCTTATTTAGCTTGGAGGATTTTGAATAACTTTATTCTTGTAGATTTCTTGCTCTAGAATAAAGGGTTTTATTTACCTTCTAAGTGCTATTGTTGCTTTCATATTGAAAATGTTAATCATGTTTTTATACATGGTGCCATTGCTTCCAAATTATGGATATGGTATGATGATTTATTTAACACTATTTTATGGTTTCCTTATATCTTCTTGAAGCTTGTTTCCAAAAAAATGAAAGGTCATATCAAAATCATAATTGGTATTACCTTTATTTGGTTCATTTGGATGGATAGAAATGATGCTAAATATCATATTCCTCTATATAAAAGGATCTTGCTAGAACTAAAGAAAAAAATTACTTTGTTTAATGTTAATTTAATTAGCAATTAGGTCTCATTACGCCCATCGTTTCTTTCAATAAGGCTATTAGGATATCCATTGGATCAAACCTAATGAGAATTTTATTAAAATCAATACTAATGGTTCAGTTTCACTGAATAAAATGGTTGTGGTGGTATTATTATGGATTCCAATGGTACTATCATTTTACTTTTGCTTATCTCCTCAAAGCATGTTATTATTCATGCTTATGGCTATTAATAAAACTATTGATATATTTTTTGAACATAGGCCTCTTTAATATTTGGATTGAAGTTGACACTCTTCTTTTACTTGATTTGCTCACTTCTAATAAAATGGGGAATTTTGATTTATTTTATCTCCTTAATCACACTAAAGCCCCCCTCTCTCAAGTTTGCTACAAAATTTCTCATATTCTTCGTGAAGGTAATGCTTGTGCGGATGTTTTAGCCAATTTAGTTGTTGAATTAAATGAGCTCACTATATTAGATAATCAAAACTTACCTAAGTGAGGCTTGGTTAATCTAGATAACTGACTTCGACTTGACTTTAACTTGTGGCTTTTTTTATTGGTCTTTAGCTATGGTGTTTTCTTTGAGCCTTTTATTGATTCTTGCTTTGTGCTATTGAGTGCTCCTTGTTGTTCTTCTTTAGGGTCTTGGCTAACTTCATTTTCTATGAGTGCTACCTTGTTTGGTGGATGTTGTTATTTGTTTCTACCCTCTACCTGGTTGTCTTGGGTGGTGTTTATTTGAAGGCTGTTGTTAGTCTTTTCATTTATGTCTTAGTGTTGGGCTTTTTGGTGGTTATTACTTTCCTTTCCTATTTTGGCTCGATACTTGATTGGTTGTTCCCTGGTTTATGGCTTGATGTTTTGTGGTTATTCCCTTATTTTCTCTTTGGTGGCTATTGTTCTCTTGGGTCTAGAAGGGACTTATTTTTGCTGGTCACCTTTCCTCCTTTTATTCTTGGTGGGTTTGTGGTCCTCAGGCTTGCTTTTCCATGGTTGTTTTGCTGGGTGATTATCACTATTGTTATTTTTGGTGGCCTCCTATTGGGTTCTAGTTATGCCTGCTATCAATTTTCCCCTCTAAATGAGGTTTGCCTTATATCTGGGCTGGTTGCTTCCTTATTTGAGTTGGATCATCTGCTGTTATGGTGACTGGTTGGGTGGCCTTGTTGGTTGGCTTAGTTGATTGGCTATATAGGTTGGTAGGGTTGGTTGATTGGGTGGTGTTGTTGGTTTTACCTCCTCCTGGCGGATCTGGGGTTGTTGGTGGTTTATCTTTAGTTTGGATTTTTCCTGGTGAAGGCTATTTGTTGGCTATTGTATTTTCTATTTTGTTGATTGGGCCTTGGTGATCAATTTTGTTGGTTTTGGTTTGGTTGTTGGTTATGTTTTTCCTCCTTAATGGTCTTCCTCTCTTGGTTTGCTATCTTTTCTTTTCTTATTTGGGTGGTAGCTTAGCTATTTTTCCTTGCATAAATGTTGTTTGCTAGTGAGCTAGGTGGCTTTATTGGCTTTTTGCTTTTTTTTGTTGTGAGATCTTGTGGTTTTGTCTTCATTTTTGGTTTGTTGTCATTCGGGTTGGTGGTTGAAGGCTTTTTTGGTAGATTGGTTTTCCTTGGGTGTTGGTCACTTGGTTTGGTGTCTTGGATTTTATTTTGGTTGTGGGTATTACCTTTCTGGTGTATTTTCTCTCCTTGTTTCTAATATCTTGCTCTTGGTTTGTGGTGGTGGTTTCTTTATTACATTGGCTATTTTGGTGGTAGCCTTCGGATGCTCCTTTGGTCTTTTTTGTTTATCTATGTTGGTGGAGTGTAGCTCCCCTTTTATCTTTGCATGTCTGCTTGGGTTATCCTCTAGATTGGATTGGTATTTGATGTTGGTGTTTGTCCCTCTATTTAGGTATTGGTTTTGCTATTGCTTTGGGACAATCTTGGATGGTTCTTTGGCTTTTTTCATTTTGGGTATGTTGGTATCCTGTTCAAGTCGGGGTTGTTTTTGACTTGGTTGATTTTGGTTTAGCTTGATGATTTGGTTTCTATATTTGTGTTGATTGAAGGTATGATTGATTCATGAGAAAATAAATTGAATTTGGACTTTGGATAATTTGCTGAAGTCCATAAAACCTAAACCTAAATCCAAACCACCCCTGGCTACCTAACCCACTAAACCTAAACCCTAAACTTTAAACCTCAAAACCTAACCTAAACTAAATAAAAATGTAAAATAAATATAAAATAACCCAAAATAAAATAAAATAAAAAAACTAAAAAATATGCATAAACCTAACCCAAAAAAAATACTAAAATAAAAAACTCAAAACTAAAATGTAAACTAAACTAATTAAAAAAAATTAAACCTAAATATAAAAAAAAAATAAAACTAAAATACTAAAATACTGACCTTATGCTTTGCTGGTTTAGTTTTAAAAACCATAAAAAATTACCCTAAATCACAATAATATAAACTGTACCCCACCAGCCTAAATCTAATCCTTAACCAACTAAATCAACTTAAAATAAAACCTAATAAATAAAATATCTAAATAAATACTAAACCTGATACTAAATAAAAATTAAACTAAAATAAATAAATAAAACAACTAAAATAAAAATAAAATAAAACTAAAATAAAAAAAACCTAAATAAAATAAAACCTAAACTAAAATAAACAAAATAAACCTAAATAAACCAAAAAATAAAACTAAATAAAACCTAAAAAAATAAACCTAAAATAAAGAAAAATAAAAACCTAAACTAAAAAAATAAACTAAAAAATAAAAAAATAAAATAAATAAATTAAAATAAAACTAAACTAAAACAAAATAAATAAAACCTAAAATCTAAACCTAAAAATAAACTAAATAAAATAAAATAATTAAAATAAACCTAAAATAAATAAACCCTAAAATCAAAAAATAAAACTAAACTAAACCTAAAAAAATAAAATAAAACCTAAACTTAAATAAAAACCTAAAAAATAAAATGACTCACTAAAAAATAAACCTAAACCTAAAAAATAAATTAAAAAATAAAACCTAGATAAATAAAAAATTAAATAGTAAATACATAATCTTTCTTGTAATTTTAAAAGAAACTCTAAACCCTAAACCCTAAACTAAACCCTAAACTAAATGATAAACCCTAAACCATAAACCCTCAAGGGATAAACCCTAGGCCTTAAACCCTGCACACTAACCTACTTATGCTACCAACCCCAATACCCAACCACTAAACTTACCTACTGAGCCCTAGGCCTTAAACATATGCCCTAAACCCTAACCCACAACCTACTGAGCCTTGGCTGTAAACCTTATGCCCCAGGCCAAAAAAATGACCCTAAAAAATCCTACCTGGGCCCTAAAACTGTAAACCTCCCTACACTGGGCCCTCCCTACCCTAAACCCTGACCTAACCTATACTTGTAAAAATGAATATAAAATCATCCTAAAAAAATGGTTAAAATTCTAAATGAGACCTAACCTAAACCTAAGATAAGACAATAAAGATATTAAATAAAATAAATAAAACTAAACTAAAGATAAAATAAACTTAAAAAAAACCTAAATAAAATATAAACTATAAAATAAAATAAATTAAACCTAAAATAATAAAATAAAATTAAATAAAAGTTAAACCTAAAAAATAATCCTAAAATAAATAAACCTAAACCTAAAATAAAAAACTCCAAAATAAAAGTAAAATAAATAAACTAAAATAAACCTAAAATAACTAAAAATAACCACAAAATAAACCTAAAATAAAACCTAAAACCTAAACTAAATAAGATAAAACCTAAACCTAAAAATAAATAAAACCTAAACCTAAAAAAAATAAACAAAAATAAACTCAACTAAAAATAAACTAAACATAATTTAAATAAAATAAACTTAAACTAAAATAAATATAAAAATAAATAAACATAATTAGATAAAAAATAAAAAATAAATAATAAATAAAATAAAAAATAAAATAATTAAATAAAATACTAAACAAACCTAAACCTACTTCTTTAGTTAATAAAAAAAAATAAATAAAAATATAAACCCCAAACTAAAACCAAACCCAAAACCCAAAAACTAAACTCTACTAACTAACTTTAACCCTAAACTAAACCTAAAAAGCTAAAACTACCTAAATTAAATAATAAAAAAAATAAACAAATAAAAAACCAACCAAAAAATAAATAAATAAAATAAAAAATAAAAAAAACTAAATAAAATAAACCAAACTAAACTAAATTTAAAAACCTAAATAAAATAAAAACTAAAACTAAAATAAAATAAAATAAACCTAAAAATAAAATAAAATAAAAAATTAAATAAAAACCAAAATAAAATAAACTTAAAATGAAATAAAAAATAAAATAAAAAAAATAAAACCTAAAAAACAAAAAGAAAACTAAACCTAAAATAAAATAAAATAAACTAAACCTAAACTAAATTAGATAAACTAAAATAAATAAACCCAAAATAAAAATAAAATAAACTTAAATAAAAAATAAAATATAATAAACTAAAATAAATAAAAAATAAAATAAATAAACATAAACATACTAGTTTACTTAATTAAAAATAAAAAAATAAAAAATATATAAAAACATAAAAAAATTCAACCCTAAATCCTAAACCCTAAACCTTAAAACCATAAAACCCTAAACCCCAGACCACAAACCCCAAACCTTACCACAAACCTAAACCCTAAATCCAAAATGCAACCCTAAACCCACCCTAAAGCCAAACCCTAAACCCTAAACCTAAAATCCTAGCCCTAAAACTCTGACTCAAACCCCAATCCTAAAAAACTTAAACCTTAAAAACCCAAAAAAATAAAATATGAAAATAAACTAAACCTAAAAGAAATAAACATAAAATAAATAAAAAAAAAAATTAAACTAAAATAAAATAAATAAAACTTAAAATAAACTATAAAAGATAAACCTAAAATAAAAAAAACCTAATAGATATAACTAAACAAAAAAATAAAAAAATAAAATAAACCTAAAATAAATTAAAAAAAAAAAGAAAATAAAACAAATAAAAAAAACCTAAAAGTGCAACTTAAATAAATAAAATAAAACCTAAACCCTAAACCCTAATCTAAAAACCTAAACTTAAAATAAATAAAATAAAAACCTAAACTAAACTAAATATACCTAAACCTAAACCTAAATAAATACCCTAAACTAAATAAAATAAAATAAATAAAAAAATAACCAAAACCTAAATAAATATTAAAACCTAAAAATAAACATAAAATAAACTTAAAACCTAAACCTAAAACATAAAATAAACCTAAACCTAAATAAAAAAAAATAAACCTAAAAAATAATTAAAATAAACTAAAAAAAATAAAATACTACCTAAACCTAAACCTAAAAAAAATAACTAAATGAAAACACTAAATAAAATACATATAAACTAACTAAAATAAATAAAATTAAATATAAATAAACTCCAATAAACCTAACCCTACCAAAACTATCATAGACACTAAACTACACTAAACCCTAAACCCTCCTCACCTAACCCTAAACTTAAAACCCTGACCCTACCCCTAAACCCTCCCTCATAAATGCTACCAAACCCTACTATAAACCCTAAACCCACAAACCTAACTAGGCCTACCATGAGCCTAAACCTTAAACCCTAAATCTCCAAAACCTCTGAACCCTCACCCTAACTAAACCTCCCCAAATCCTAAACCCTAAACCCTAACCTTATCCTAATACTTAAACTAAACTAAACTAAAACCTAAAATAAAATAAAATAAAAAAGAAAAAATAGATATTAAAAAAAGAAAAAAACTAAAACATATACCTAAACATAAAAATATAATAAAATAAAAAAATAAAAATAAACTAAAATAAACTAAATAAAATCCAAAACTAAACTAAAAAATAAAATAAACCTAAAATAAAAACATAAATAAAATAAGAACTAAAGTTAGCTAAATAAAATAAACCTAAAATAAAATACACTAAACTAAAAAAAAATAATATAAATGTTAAACCTAAAATTAAATAAAAAATAAAACCTAAACCCTATACTAAAAAAAAACCTAAACCTAAAATAAACTAAAATAGAAAACCTAAACTAAAATAAATAAAAAATAAAAATAAATAAAAATAAAAAATAAAGTAAACTATAATAAATAAAAATAAACTAAATATACTAAATAAACTTAAACCTATGAGTTTACTTAATTTAAAAAAAACCTTAAACCCTATATTCTAATCCCTAAGCCCTAAACCCTAAACCCTAAACCTAAAACCTAAACCAACCCTAAAACCTAAACCATAAACCTTAAACCCTAAAAATAAACCCACAAACCTAAACCTAAAATAAACCCCAAAACTTTAAACCTAAACCTAAACACCACAACCCTAAACCCTAAACACAAAACTAAACCAAACCTAAAGTAACTAAATAAATTAAAAATAAACATAAACCCTATAACCTTAAACCTAACCTAGACCTAAACCCTAAGAATGCATAGAACCTTGAAGAACATCACAGCATGGTCTAGAATTGGCGATGGAGGTGAAGGATGAGGTGGTGGTTATCCAGTGAGTGGGGATCTGGGATGTGAGGAAGTAGTGGTGTGGTTGTGGAGGTGGGGCGATGGAGGTTATAGCCATGGTGGTGGTGACTGATCGGATATAATGGTGGATCTGCTAAGATGGTTTTGAGGGAACTAGAGAAAGAACTAAGATCTGCGCTTATGGAAATAAACATAAACCTAAACTAAAATAAACTAAAATAAAAACCTAAAATAAATAAACTAAACTAAAATCTAAAATAAAAAACAAAATAAACCAAAACCTCTGGTTTACTTAATTAAAAGAAACCCCTAAACCCTAAACCCAAAAACCCTAAACCTAAACCCTAAATAAAATAAACCTAAAAATAAAATAAATAAAACTAAATAAAAAACATAAACATAAATAATAAATCTAAAAATAAATATAAAACATAAACTATAAACTAAAAAAAACCTAAACCTAAAATAAAAATAAAATAAACTTAAACCTAAACTAAAATAAACTAACTAAAATAAAAAACCTGAACCTAAATAAATAAAATAAACTAAAAATAAACCTAAAACTAAAAATAAACCTAAAATAAACCTAAAAAAAAAAAATAATAGAAAATAAAATAAAAATAAACCTAAAACTAAAAATAAAATAAAAAATTAAACCTAAAAATAAAATACTAAAGTAAAAACTAAACTAAAATAAATAAACCTAAAATAAATAAACTAATTAAAATAAAAATTAAAATTAAAAAAAGAAAAATACATTAAAATAAATAAAATATAAACTAAGTAAACTAAATAAAATAAACTATCATTTTAAAAAAAACTTAAACTCTAAACCCTAAACCCTAATCCTAAACCCTAAAAATCTACCAAAACTACCTACACTAAAATCCTAAACTAAACCCACACCACATCTGACCCTACACTAATAACCCCAACCTGACCCTTAAAATCCACTCTAAACCCTAAACTCTGAACCCTAGCCACAACCCTACTAATACTGACCCTAAACCTACTTTTAAAAACCTAAACTGACCCTACCACTGACCCTAACCTAAAATAAACTAAACTAAACTAAAGCTAAGTACCTTCTTAAACCTAAAACTAAACTAAACTAAATAAATCCTAAACTAAAATAAATAAATAAACCTAAAAAAAAACTTAAATTAAACCAAAAACTAAATAAATTAAAAATCAAAATAAAATAAAATAAAATAAAATAAATAAAAGCCTAAACTAAACTAAAGTAACAAACCTAAATAAAATAAAATTTAAAATAAAATAAACTTAGAGTAAAATAAAATAAAACTAAATAAAATCCTAAGATAAAAAATAAACTTAAATGAAAGCAAAAATAAATAAAAATTAAAATGAATCTAAAATAAAATAAAACCTAAACTAAACTAAATAAAATAAAATAAACCTTAAAAACACTAAAATAAAATAAAATAAAACTAAAAAAACTAAAGTAAAAAATAATCCTAAAATAAAACCTAAAATAAATAAAAATAAAACCTAAACCCAAACTAAAAAAACCTAAAATAAAATAAACAAAATAAATAAACCAACTAAAATAAATAAAACCTAAACTTAAAACAAAACCTAAAACCCTAAACTAAATAAAATAAAATAAATTAAATGTAAACTTAAACCTAAAAATAAAATCCTGAACTTAAACCTAAACCTAAAAAATAAAAAAACCTAAACCTAAAAATAAAATAAAATAAAACTAAAAAAATAAACATAAACCTAAATATAAACATAAAAAATAAACTAAAATAAATAATCCTAAAATAAAAAAAACTAAACTAAATATAAATAAAAAAATAAACTTAAATAAAAATATTAAAAAAATATGATAAATAAAAAATAAACTCAATAAACGTAAACATATCAGTTTACTTAATGTTTTTAAAAAAAAACCCTAAACCTTAAAACCTAAACTAATCTAAACCTAAACCCTAAACTGGAACTAAACTCTAAACTCTTAACTAACCCCAAACCCTAAATCCAAAAAACTAACCCTAAAACTAAGCATTAAACCCATCCTAAAAAAATACAAACCCTAAACCCAAACCTAACCTAAACCTAAATAAAATAATCCTAAAATTAAAAAAAAATAATAAACTAAATAATAAACCTAAAATAAATAAAAATAAAACCTAAATAAAACTAAACCAAAATAAAATAAAACAAACCTAAACCTAAATAAAATAAATGAAATCAGCCTAAACCTAAAATAAAGTAAACCTAAACTAAATAAAATAAAATAAACTAAACAAAACTAAACTTAAACTAAAAATTAAAACTTAAAAATAAACCTAAAATAAAAACCTAAAACCTAATCCTATAAAAAATAAAATAAATATGTGAACTTAAGCCTCAAAATATAAAATAAAATTGAAACTACAAAAATAAAATAAAAATAAAGCTAAACTAAAATAAACATAAACCTAAACCTAAAAATAAACTAAAATAAAATAAATAAAATAAATAACATAAAATGGATTAAACTAAATAAAATAAAAATAAAATTAAACCTAAATAAAAAAAATAAATAAAAATAAACTAAATAAACCTAAACCTAGTTTACTTAATTTAAAAAAAAACCTAAACCCTAACCCTAAATCTACTAAATCTTAACCCTAAACCCTAAAACCTAAACTTGTGAAAACCTAACCCTAAACCCAAATGACCTACCACAAATCTAAACACTAAAATCCTAACTCACCCTAACCTAAACTTAAACTCTAACTCTAACCTAAACCTTAACCCAAAACCTAAATCAACCAAATCCCAACCCACCCTAAACTAACCCTACCAAACCCTACCTAAACCCTAAAATCCCACCCTAAATCTAACCCTAAATCCTCTCACAAACTTAAAAATCTTAAACCCTACCATCCAAAACTAAAACTTATAAATAAAACCTAAAAATAAAATAAATAATACCTAAATATAATGTAAAAATAATAATAATCATAAATTAACCAACTTAAACTTAAAAGTAAAATATAATATAAAATAATAATTATCTAAAATAAAATAAATAAAACCTAAACTAAACTAAAATAAACATAAAATATAAAACTTAAAATGAAATAAACCTAAGATAAAATAAAAACTAAATAAAACTTAAATAAAAATAAGCTTAAAATAAAATAAAACCTAAACTAAAAAACTTAAATAAAAAATAAAATAATAAAATAAAATAAAATAAACCTAAACTAAACTAAAATAAATTAAACCTAAACTAAGCTATCTAAATAACATAAATTATACTAAAATAAACCTAAACTAAACTAAAATAAAACCTAAAATAAACTTAAATAAAAACCTAAAAAAATAAAAAAAATAAAATAAAAAACATAAACCAAAAAAAAAAATAAAACATAAAAAAATAAAATAAAATAAAACTCAACTAAAAAAATAAACCTAAACATAAAAATAAATAAAATAAAAACTTAAACTAAAATAAAAAACCAAAATAAATAAACTAACTAAAAATAAAAATAAACCTAAATAAAATGAAAATAAAATAAAATTAAATAAATAAAAATGTTGAAATAAATCTAAACCTACTTACTTAATTTAAAAAAACCCTAAACCTAAATCTTAAACCCCAAACCCTAAACCCTATCACTAAACCCTAAACCCTAAACTGCACCCCTAAACCTGACCCAAACCTAACTAAACCCTAATCTACCCAACCCTAAACCCTAAACCTAAACCTAAACCCTAAACCCCAATCCTAAACTCTAAACTCTAAAGCATACCACAAACCCTAAACCTTAAAACACCACTAAACCTAAAACTAAACCAAAACAAACCCTAAACTAACTAAACCTAAACCCTAAACTAAAACCCTAAACCCTAAGAATGGGAAAAATCTTGATAGACCACCAAGCTGCTAGATCCGGTGGAGGCTGAGGAGGCGGTTATCATTGGGTGGGGATCTTGAGGTGTTGGTGGATATGGAGGTGGTGGTCGAAGCAGTGGTGGTTATGGAGGAGGGAGGTGTGACGGAGGTTACAACCATGGTGGTGGTGGAGGGAAAGATTAGGGATATGATGGCAGATCCTGCTAATCAACAAGCAGGGCTGGTTCTGATGGGAACTAGAAAAATTGAAGAACAATTGATCTGATCTTCTACTTATGGAATTATGTCTTTATAGTATAGATGGTTTTACATATCTTGAGTTTTTAATTTGTTGTATGTGTGCTCATTTTTTATCTATGTTATCGCTTATGTTTTAGAAAACTTGGGGTGCTACTTGGTTCATAAAATTTAAAATAAGAAATGTTGAATTTGAATTTATTCTCTATTACAAAAAACCTTAAACCCTAAACCCCAAACCCTAAACTCTAACCCTAAACCCTAAACTAAAACTTAAACCCTAAACTAAACCAAACCCTCAACCTAAACCTAAACCTAAACCCACAAACCTACACCTAAATCCTAAAAAACCCTAAACCTACACCCTAAAAAATTCTTAACCTTAAACAATTAACCCTAAACCTAAACCCTAAAACCATAAACCCACAAACCCTAAACTCTAAACCCTAAAATAAACCTAAACCCCAAACCTGACCTTAAACCTAAACCTAAACACCAAACCCTTTATAAACCCCCACCTAAACCCTAAACTCTAAACCCTAAACTATCCCTAAACCCAAAACCCTAAATAAAACCCTAAACCTTAAATAAAGATGTCATTTTGGGTAGATCTAAAGAATGAACTAATCCTAACATTGTTATGGCTAAAGAAAATGCATTCAAGAGACTTCCCTTGACTATTAGAGATTTGAATACTCTAAACTAACCCTAAATCATATTATAATACCATATATTATATGTATAATGTAACATATATTTGAGCATGTAGTGATGTGTTTTAGATGTTATAAGATGTTTTGAAATATTTAAGTATATTATGGTATTGTTCCCCATAGTTTATATTAATATAAATCATAAAAAAAATTGATTTAATAAATCATATGATGAAATTTGTTAAATTTGAAGTGGGAATTAGTTGTAGTACCAAAGGTGTGCTACTTATACTATTAAAAGTAAGATTTTATGTTCAAAATAAATATTATATGTTGTAGCATAGTATAACATCATATATCATAATATATTATTCTTTAAATTTTAAATTGTATTTTACAATCATGCAGTCAGCCTACACTAGAATTATTTATAAAAATGTTGATTTAGACTTTAAAATGGTGGAATTTGGCCAAATTAATAATTGGTAGAGCATGGCATCATCATATATTATTTTAATTTAAAATATGTAAGTGATATGACTAAAATATATAGTTTTTATTATTTTAACTAATTTTATGATTTTTTATCTTAAGCAATCCCTTGTGATGTGATATGCAATATAATATAATATAATATGTTATAGTGTATTATAATATAGGATGCCATAACATAGTGTAGCATCATGCATTATAGCATATTATTATGTATTACTACTTATTGTTTAGAATATTTTAGTTTGTTATAATATGACATAGTAGAGTTTGTACTAGTATTATTCATATAAATACTAATTTATAGGCTGAGATGATAGGATTTGGCCAAATTTAAGGTAAGCTTTAGGAAACATCATTGGGGGTGTGCTATGGTGTGTCATTTAATCAAAAGAATGGAATTTTGCATCCAAAATAAATATTCATTTTTCAACCAAATTTTATAAATTTTTTTCTTAAAGTGATTCATTTTAAGGTGTAATGTAAGATAATATATTATATGAAAGCATATTAAAATATAATGTACATAACAATATAACTTCACATATATATGAATGGTGGTGTGTTACTAAATGTTATTTACATTTTAGTATGTTTTACTTTTGTTATAATACATTGGGTCAAAACTCACAAAAATGTTAATTTTGAAGGTTAAGATGGAAAGAATTTGGCCAAATTCATTGCACACTAAGAAGCAAATTATGCTATTTTGTACCATTTTAATAGAAAATAAATAATTTTACATCCAAAATGAACATTATTCATATTTTGAGAAAAATTTGTTATTTGTTACTTTTATGTGATTCTAATGAGTGTAATGTTGGACAATATATTATATTATAACAAATTATAACATAACATCATATATTATAGTATAATATAGTGTGTTAATTCACACTATAATATGTTTAGTGTGATATTGTATAGTTAGTTTGAGCTTGCACCATCACAATCATAAAATGGTTATTATAATGTTAAGATGATGTAATTTGAAGAATACATTGTTAGGCATTTTGGTGAAGTATTAAAGGTCTGCATAAAAGAAGAAATAATATTTAATGAGCATTTCATGTCAAGGACATGGAGGGAGATATGCTAGGGGATCACACATGCATTGGACATGACATGTGAGGGGTTTATGTCGAGGGCATAAAAGAAGAAAATCTGCTAGGGATAAGGTTTGAATTTGATTTGATTATATGATTTATGGAAAAAAGATCTATTGGGGATAAGAATCTATAATCCACCATGGATTAAGATCGAATCAACTTTAATTTGTTTAGTTTTAATTGATGTGGAGGCACACCTAGGGGCTCAGATCTGATGAACCTTCCACTAGAGAAGCAAGTTTGGGCTATCTGCTGTGGATTAGGATTTGAGTTTGATTTCATAGATTTATTTGGGGATGTATCTACTAGGAATAAGAGTATGGTTGGATTTCTTTGACTTTGACTCTACTGGGGGAGTTGGCTTAAGTTGGCTCCATTGGGAAGGTTGGTTTTGAATTTAATTTGTTTGCTTGACTTGTTTATATATGATTTGGGGCTCCACTGGGGAGAAGGGTATGATTTAACTCTACTGGAAAAATTAGATCGGGTTTAATTTAATTTGAGTTAATGTATGGATCCGGTGTGGAAATCTTGAAGAGGCTATATCCTTAACCTACCACGTTTACAAATCCAATGGGATAGTCTATTTGTGGTAGAGTTAGCCAACCTAAGGGTTGCCTTTTATGTGCAAAGATTGTAGAAAGAAGGTGTAGTAGACATCTTCCAAAATGAGGAACAACCAGGGTGACCTATTGGATGCACAATAAATCTCACGACTAGGGTGATTAATGAGTGAATGTCGTTGGGGACTTATGTCAACTCAAAAGTAGTTAGGATTAATTTTATCTTAATTCCATATGATTTGGTATGATTTTTTTGGTTTAGTTTGATTTCAAATTGAGGGCATATTCACTAGGGATGTGAGCTCGATCAAATTTGATAGTGTTAATTTAGGGACCAATCCGGTGTGTGATGGATCCACTAATAAGGTGATATATCATACTTTTCCTATCTCAAATTTACAAATCCAATGGGATTGTCTACTGGTCGTGGGGTAGAGCTAGCGAACCTAAGAGGTTACCTTTATCTATGCAATGACTATGCTAGGAAGAAGGCATAGAAGACTTACATCTTCTAAAAAGGGAACAACCCACAGGGTGACTTGTAGAATAACATAGAACCCGACTTAGGGCTCTGAGTGAATGTTGCTGGAGACTTATATCAACTCAAGGGTAATTAGGCGATTCATTTAGGGAGTTTTGCTAACACTGCCCTAAAGATAAGATGTCTGAATGGGAAAATGAACTACTCGAGGTGTCCTCGTAATCCAAAAGAAAATATATATATTTATATGTTTGCATGGACCCTATTAGTGTGTGATTACTAAGAAAGGGATTTGTCTATCTTGACCTATCTTAGATTTACTAGACCAAGGGAGAATGCACATCCACAAGATGGATTCTCCAAACACAGGGGTGATTATGAGGAAAGGGAAACTGTCTAGTCTAATAGTAACCTGGGTAGTGTCTAAATAGGGTGGCAAAGTACATGATCCAGATATAGTGTCCATAAGGGAGATCCTACTATGGGCGTTATTCTAAGCACTGGAAAAGAAAACCTATAGGTGCACAATGGCCAACTCAAGGAGAAAGCATAATAGACTTACATCTGACATGAATGGCGTATCCTAAGGTGCAAGAAATAACCAACCTAAGGTGTATTCGTCAGTATGAGTGGTGTATCCATTAGCATAGCGAGAACCAACCAACCTATGGTGCCCATAGGTGTGCAACAATCAATCTAGAAAGCGTGTAAGTTTCCAAGTAGAAACGAACATCGGATAGCATCATCGGCGGGATAGATGTTGACCTAGAGTGACTACTGCGAGGAGCCCCAAGAAGGATTGAACCACTTGAAGTAGTCGGGGAGGAAGGAGCTACTATGGGACTTATCCTAATCCTCAAATATAGTTAGTCGGTTCATGAAGGCTAATCCAAGAAGAAAGTGTAGCTCATTCTCTTAAATGAGCCAACATTGTAGCTTCGACCGTAGTAAGGCCTAACAAACTAACAAGGTGCTCATTGGTGTGCAGTGGCCAAGTAAGGATGAAAACTATAGTAGGCTTACATCCTCTAAAGCAAGAAGACCATTAGGGTGACACACTAGCAGTAGACGTCACCTAGAGCATCTACTGAGAGACTGCCATTGGGGGTGTTATCTCAACTCAAAGTAGCTCTTGATAAAAGATATGTGTTTATTTTATATGTTTGTGTATAGTTTATGTTTGTGTTATGTTGATGAAAGATAGGATGCTGCTCGAGTTCATTACACCTACCATAAACATATCGTGGAGGATTCAAAAATAAGAATACTTTCAATATGGAAGAGATTAAATTTGAAATGGAATTTTCATTGATGATAATTATTTTCAAACATGATTTATAATATTTCTTTAAGTAGATCTTGTTGATTGGAAGCATTGGGCACTCTCCCTTATGATTAATAAGCTGATAAGATCCTCCTTGGTATGCCTTCTCTATGGAAAAAGGGCCTTCCCAAGTGGGTTCAAACATGCTTCCCATCTTACAATGGGAAATAATCAGTCTCCTTAGAACTAAACTAAGCTCTCCTACTTGAAAAGCTTTAGGATGGACCAATTTGTGAGCTTGAATCATTTTTGCTTTATTCAACTTGAGGTTTTGGCCCATGAGCATCTCTCCTCCAATATTTTGATCTCTTCTAACCACAACTTTGTGTTCTTCTGTTATGATCTTGCTACCCACAACTATCCTTAGTGATGGGAGTTGGACTTCTAATGGTAGAATGGCATCAAACCCATACACTAAATAAAAAGGAGTAGAATGAGTTGGATTCAATATGTGGTACAGTAGGCCCACAGGGCTTCAACTAACTGCTAATGCCACTATCGCATTATTGATTAGTATTTTCTTTAGTATTTGGATGAGTGTTTTATTGAAGGCTTCTACTAAGTCATTTTCCCTTGAGTAGTTGATGGTAGAATATCTCCAATCTATGCTGTGACTTCAGGCAAATTTGTTGTTCTCGGTGCTCTTGAATGCAGTAACATTATCAAATATAATTTCTTGAGGCACTATGAACTTATATATGATATAGTTCCTAAAAAAGTGGAGCACATGCTAAGCTGTGACCTCTTTGAGCTGAATCACCTTTTCCCATTTGGAAAAGTAGTTAGCAATAGCTAAGATGAATTGATGACCCTTGAAAGCAGGATGATCAATCAGACCCACTATGTCAATAGCCCAACACTCGAATGGCCATGAGGCCAATGTAGGATGTAGAATGTTGGGCAGTTGGAGTAGGACCACAACATGTATTTGACATTGGTGGCATCTAGCCATATCCATGCAATCTTTTTCATCAGCAGTATCCTAGTCTCTTCATCTTGGCTTTCATCTTTGACCAGATTGGTTGGCTCCACATAATACTAAGTGTACCTCAGTAATGATCTTAAAGGCTTCATGCTTGTATAAATAATGTAACCATATAGGATCGAAAGATCATCGATACAAGGCACCATCCACAATAGTGTAGGAAAGTGCTCTCTGCTTCATCTAATGGGCTTGGGACTTCTCTTGAGGTAGTTTGCCATTATTTAGGTAATCCTGAATGGTTGCCTCCAATCTAACACCTTCTCCTTCTTGGTAATGGCAACCTCCCCTTCAAGAGAGTACTTTTTGATGAGTTCGATATCAATAATGGATAAGACTTGTCTATTTTGGACCTTTATTGATATGGAATCATCCTTCGGACATGCCAACTCTTTGGTAAGCTTGGCTAAAGCATACGCTATGACATTCTCTCCTTGAGGAATCTTATAAATGGTAACCTCTAGAATTTGGGCCAATAACTCCATGGTGTACTTATCATAGTGATGGAGCTTGGGCTTTATAACCTTATAGGACCCAGCTATTTGGTTGATAACTAGCTAAAAATCCCTGAACATGTTGATGTTCTAGATGCTTAGAGTAATAACTCACTCCAAATCTAATTAGTCATTCATTGTTGGTGCATGGATTGGATAGATGATATGAGAATCTCATCACATGGTGAAGTTAAGAAAACTATTCCTACGCCTTTTTCCGGAATAGTAGATTATGGTTCTTCTCCTCTTTGAGAGGAAGCGCACCATCAAAGTACATCACGTGAATGCTAGTATCCCCTAAGTTCATGATTTGTTCATCGGAGATCATCTAGAGTGGAAGTGGGTGTGCGCTAAAAAATCTGCTAGCTTAACCTTTCACCGCATGGAGGTACAAAGGTAATGTCAAACTATAAGAGGATCATGGAATGTCATTTCAACCATCCGGATAGCATCCGTAATGAGATATTGTGGATTGATCCTAGAGATTAAGTTCACCTTATGAGGAAGCATGTAGTGTTGTAGCTTTGGGATGTAAAGATTAAAGCTAGGCAATGCTTCTCAATGGGTTGATAATTAGCCTCAACAAAGATTAGATGATGACTAAGGTAGTAGAGTGCATTTTCCATCCCTTCATCATTGCTTTGGACCAACAAAGCACTAAGGGAGTCATTTAACATAGTAGTATAAAGTATAAGCATCTTGTGGGATAGGGACTGCTAGAACTATCGACGTCATCAAGTAATGCTTGATTTTTTTGAAGGCATGCTCACACTTATCATCACACTTGAACTTGACATCCTTTTTGATAAGTACCTAGAATGGCTAACATCTTCCCAAAAGGTTGGATATAAAGAATCTTAGATACGCCAACCGCCCTTGGAATAATCTGAGTTGAGTTAAAATTTTGGGGGGTGGCATTTCTAATATCACCTTGAACTTCTCTAGATTGATTTTGATTCCCTGGTGCCAAACAACAAACCCAAGGAATCACCCTGAAGATACTTTGAATGCACACTTCAGGGGGTTCATTTTGAGGTTAAATTGTCTTACTGTTTAAAAACTACTCTTAAGTCAAAGAGATGGTCTACCTTTTCCCTACTTTTGATGATCAACATGATGTTGAAAGAATGAGTTCGTCAAAGATTCTAGTCATAGCTCGCTGGTATTTAGCTTCAGCATTTTTAAGGATGAAAGGCATGACTTTATAGTAATAGATTCTAATCGGGGTTCTAAAGTAGTGTTTCTTTCATCTACAAGTACCATCTTTATTTGGTTATATCCATATGAGCCATCCATGAAAGAGAAGATGATATGAGATGAGGCAATGTCCACCATAGTGAATTTGGTAGAGTAAATTCATCTTTTGGACATGCTTTATTTAAATCTAAAATGATGGTGAATTTGACCATTCTTTTCTTAATTAGGATGACACTGCCTAACTAGGTAGGGTATTTTTTTCCCAGATGAAGCCAGCATCGATCAATTTCTTGACTCTAGAAATGACCTATTGTTCTATGTCTAATTGCATGCATTTAGGAGCTTGCTTGATAGGGTTAGCAATAGGCTCTATTTGGTTTATGGATGCGTGAGCCAATCCAGCATCTCTTCATAACTCCATGGAAAGTGGTCCTTAAGCTCAATCAATAGCTTACTAAGTCATTGGCTTCAATTTCATTCAATAAAGAACTGATGTATGTCGGGCATGGATCCTCTTCAGTTCCTAAGTTGATTTCCTTGAGCTCATCGATGGTTGACTTGATCTCTTCTTTGAACTCTGGTGATGCATCTTTGACTTCAAAATCATCTAGATCATTTGAAGTTTCTAAGAACAGCTCCTCATATAAGTTAATGTGATTTAAAAAGAACCTATCAATTCCAAATGAATGGTGATGACTAAGCAGTAATCTTCATCATTGAATAGACCCACTATACCGAATCTTATTCTTGGTCTTGATTGAGAGCTTTTGCATTTTTTTCTTACATATTCTTTCGAAGTAGTCTGACCTATGCTTTGACCAAGTATGTGGGATTAACCCTTTCTTTCTTAAAATATGAACATAAGGCAAGTATCAATCAAAAGGTAATTCTATTAAATCTTCATATGAATCATCCTCAAGTTCTACATCAACTTCTTTATTTTTTTAGTTTTTTGGTTTAAGTTTATGTTTATTTTTTTTTAGTTTTATTTTTATTATATATTTCAAGTTTAGGTTTTATTTTTATTTTTAGGTTTAGGTTTAGGTTTTATTTTATTTTTTTTTAGGTTTAGGTTTAGGTTTTATTGGTTTATTTTAGGTTTTATTTTTTAGTTTAGGTTTAGGTTTATTTATTTTATTTTATTTTATTTAGTTTAGGTTTGTTTAGTTTATTTTTTGGCTTAGGTTTAGGTTTTATTTTAGTTTAGGTTTAGGTTTATTTTATTTTTTTATTTTAGGTTTAGGTTTTAGTTTAGGGTTTAGTTTTATTTTATTTATTTTTAAGTTTATTTTTAAGTTTATTTTAGGTTTATTTTTTATTTTATTTTATTTTAGGTTTATTTTTATTTAGCTCATTTTATTTAGGGTTTTATTTTTGATTTATTATATTTTTTATTTAGTTTAGGTTTTATTATTTTATTTTAGTTTAGTTTTATTTTTTTTATTTTATTTTATTTTTTTTTTTATTTTATTTTATTTTTTTTTACGTTTAGGTTTTCTTATTTATTTTATTTTAGGTTTTATTTAGTTTAAGTTTAGGTTTTTTAAGTTTAGGGTTTAGGGTTTGTAGGGTTTAGGTTTTAGTTTAGGGTTTGGCATTTAGGTTTAGGGTTTATCATTTAGTTGTAGGTTTTAGGGTTTAGGATGGTTTAGATTTAGGGGTTTAGGGTTTAGGTTTAGGTTTAGGTTTAGGGTTTTAGGGTTTAGGGTTTAGGAGTTTAGGTATAGGGTTTAGGGTTTTTTTAGGGTTTTTATTTATTTGGGTTTTTTATTTTATTATTATTATTTTATTTTATTTTTTTTAAATTAAGTAAACTAGTAGGTTTATGTTTTATTTATTTATTTTATGTAATTTTTTATTTTATGTTTTAGGTTTAGGTTTATTTTTATTTTAGTTTTTTTTAGGTTTAGGTTTTATTTTTATTTTTTTAAGTTTAGGCTTTTATTTTAATTTTTTTAGGTTTTAGGTTATATTTTAGGTATTTTTTATTTTATTTTTTTTAGTTTAGGTTTAGGTTTATTTTAGTTTATTTTATTTTTTTGTAATTTAGGTTTTAGGTTTAGTTTATTATAAGTTTAAGATTATGTTTTATTTATTATAGTTTAGTTTATTTTAGTTTAGGTTTAACTTTATTTATTTTATTTTAGGATTAGGTTTTTATTAGGGTTTAGGTTTTTTTTATTTATTTTAAGGTTTATTTTTTAGGTTTAGGTTTTTAGTTTTACTTTATTTTATTTTTTGGGTTTATTTTTTTATTGTAGGTTTATTTTATTTTATTTAGGTTTTTTTTATTTTAGGTTTAGGTTTTATTTATTTTATTTTAGATTAGTTTTATTTTTTTATTTTATTTTTATTTTTTTTAGTTTAGTTTAGGTTTAGGTTTTATTTAGTTTATTTTTTATTTTATTTTGGTTTAGGTTTATTTATTTATTTTATGTTTAGGTTTTATTAGTTTGGATTAGGTTTTAGCTTTTTTTAGGGTTTAGTTTAGGGTTTTGGGGTTTAGGGTTTAGGGTTTTTAGGTTTAGGGTTTAGGGTTTAGGGTTTAGGGTTTAGGGTTTAGGGTTTAGGTTTTAGGTTTAGGGTTCAAGTTTTAGTTTAGAGTTTAGAGTTTTGGTTTTTTTATTTATTTATTAACATATAACAAATTCAGATTTAATATTTCTTCTTTTTGATTTCATAAACCAACTAACACACCAAATTTTCTAAGACACAAGCGACAACATAGATCAAAAATGAGCAAGCATAGAGCAAATAAATAATAATAGATAAGTAAAATCATCTCTACTATAAAGACACAGTTTGATAAGCAGCAAATCAGATCGATCATTCTTCAATTTCTCCAATTTTGATCAGAACCCCCTAGCCTCTTGAGTAGCAAGTCCACCATCATATCCTCGATCTCTCCCTCTGCCATAACCATGATGGTAAATTTCATCACTCCTCTCGCCTCCATAACCACACCACTAGACCACCACCTCCATATCCAACAACACCTCCATCCCCCACCACCAGTGATACCTCACCTTTGGCTCCATTGCATTTAGATTGAAGGATTGATGATGTTCCCTGAGGTTCTCTTCTCATTCTTAGGTTTAGGTTTAGGTTTAGGTTTATTAGGTTTTAAAGTTTATGTTTATAATTTATTTTGTTACTTTAGGTTTAGGTTTAGGTTTGGGGTTTAGGGTTGGGGTTAGGGTTTGTATGGTTTAGGTTTAGGGTTTATGATTTTAGGGTTTAGGGTTTAGGGTTTAGGGTTAGGGTTTAGGGTTGTAGGTTTAGGTTAGGGTCAGGGTTTTTTATTTTTTTATTTTTTTAAAATTAAGTAAACTAGTAGGTTTAGGTTTATTTAGTTTATTTTTATTTATTTTAGTTTATTTTTAATTTTATTTAATTTGGTTTATTTATTTTAGTTAAGGTTTTATATTTTAGTTTATTATTTAGGTTTAGGTTTAGGTTTAAGTTTTTTTTTAGTTTAGTTTTACTTTAATTTTATTTTTTAGGTTTCGGTTATATTTTATATTTTTAGGTTTAGGTTTATGTTTTTATTTTATTTTAGGTTTTGGTTTTAGGTTTTATTTTAGGTTTACTTTTAGGTTTATTTTAGTTTAGGTTTAGGTTTTTTAGTTTATTTTATTTTATTTATTTTAGGTTTAGGTTTTCTTTATTTTAGCTTAGTTTATTTTAGTTTAGGTTTAGTTTTATTTTATTTTTATTTTAGGTTTAGGTTTTTTTTTTTTTTTTAGGTTTATTTTATTATATATTTATTTTTAGGTTTATTTTTTAGGTTTAGGTTTTTATTTAATTTTTATTTTATTTTATTTTAGGTTTATTTTATTTTTCTTTTAGGTTTCATTTTATTTTATTTAGGTTTTTAATTTTTTTTAGTTTAGTTCAAGTTTTTATTTATTGTACTTTAGTTCAGTTTTTATTTTTTATTTTATTTTCATGTTTAGGTTTTAGTTTATAATTTTATTTTATTTTGATTTAGGTTGGTTTATTTATTTATTTATTAAGTTTTATTTAATTTAGGTTTAGGTTTTAGCTTTTTTGGGTTTAAGGTTTTGGGTTTGTTTAGGGTTTAATGTTTAGGGTTTAGGGTTTAGGGTTTAGGTTGGGGTTTAGGGTTTAGTTTTAGGCTTTAGGGTTTAGGGTTTAGGGTTTTATGATTTAGGGTTTATGGTTTGGGTTTATGTTTTGGGTTTAGGGTTCAGGTTTTAGTTTAGGGTTTAGGGTTTATGGTTTTTTTAACAAAACATAAATTCAGATTCAACATTTCTTCTTTTTGATTTCATTAAGAAAGTAACCCACTAAGTTTTATTAGACACAAGTGATGACATAGATCAAAATAGAGGACACATAGTGCAAATCAAAAACCCTAGATAACTAGAACCATCTTTATTATAAAGGCATAGTTCCATAAGTAGCAGATCAGATTGGCCATCCTTTGGTTTCTCCAATTCCCATCAACCACCCCCACTCTAGTAGCGGATCCACCATCATCTCTCTCTCTCTCTCACCACCAGGTGTAACCTCACCTCCTCCATCCAAAACCACCATTTCGACCACACCTTTCCATCCACCCTCTAGAGCCCCCACCACTTCGATAATCTCCACCTCCACCTTCACCTCCTGCTGATCTAGCGGTTGATGGTGATGTTCCTACCATCATGATTTTGACCATTCTTAGGGTTTAGGTTTAGGTTTAGGTTTATTAGGTTTTAGGGTTTAGATTTATTTTTTAATTTATTTAGTAACTTTAGGTTTAGGTTATGGGTTTGGGGTTTAAGGTTAGTTTTTAGGGTTTAGGGTTAGGTTTTAGGGAGGTTTATTTGGTTTATGCATTTAGGGTTTAGGTTTAGGGATTAGGGATTATGGTTAGGTTTAGGGTTTTTTAGGTTTTAGGGTTGGGTTTTACATTTAGGGTTTAAGATTTAGGGTTTAAATTTTTTAAAAAAAATTAAAAATTTAGGTTTAGTTTATTTAGTATATTTTTTTTATTTATTTTGGTTTATTTTTTATTTTTTATCTAGTTTAGTTTATTTATTTTAATTATTAATTTTATTTTAGTTTTTTTTTTTTTTTTAGGTTTAGGTTTAGGTTTAGGTTTATTTTTTAGGTGAGATTTATTTTTAGTTTATTTTTTAGGTTTAAGTTTTATTTTTTTATTTTTAAGTGTAGGTTTTAGTTTTTTTTTTGGGTTTAAGTTATAGGTTTTTATTTTAGGTTTATTTTAGGTTTTATTTTTCAATTTAGGTTTAGGTTTATTTTTAGTTTATTTTATTTTATTTAGTTTAGGTTTAGGTTTAGGTTTAGTTTATTTTAGGTTTAGGTTTAGGTTTTATTTATTTGAGTTTAATTTATTTTTGTTTAGGTTTAGGTTTATTTTATTTTTATTTTAGGTTTATGTTTTATTTTTGTTTAGGGTTTAGGTTTTATTTTTTTTTTTTGTAGGTTTATATTTAGTTTTATTTTTTTAGGTTTAGGTTTTTATTTAGTTTTTATTTTATTTTATTTTATGTTTATTTTATTTTTATTTTACATTTTGTTTTTATTTTATTTAGGTTTTTATTCTTAGGTTTATTTATTTTTTTAGTTTAGTTTAGGTATTTTTATTCTATTTTAATTTAATTTAATTATATATTTATGTTTAGGTTTAGGTTTTTATTTTATATTATTTATTTATTTTATTTAGGTTTAGGTTTCTATATTTATTTATTTTTTAGGTTTTATTTAATTTAGGTTTAGGTTTGTATGTTTTTTAGATTTAGGGTTTATGGTTTTGGGGTTTTAGGGTTTAGGGTTTAGGGTTTAGGATTTAATGTTTCGCCTTTAGGGTTTAGGGTTTTTACGGTTTATGGTTTAGGGTTTATGGTTTAAGGTTAGCAGGGTTTAGTTAGTTTAGGGTTTAGGTTTAAAGTTTAGGTTTTGGGTTTTAGGGTTTTAGGGTTTTTTTTGGGTTTTAGGTTTAGGTTTAGGGTTTGGTTTAGGTTTATGGATAGGTTAGGGGTTAGGGTTTATGGTTTAGGGTTTAGGGTTTAATGTTTAGGGTTTAGGGTTAGTTTGTTTTAGCCATTGAGCAGTTGGCCATTCTTCGTTTCTGGTTCCCATGGAACCACTGCCTCTCAGTGGCAGATCCATGATCATATGCGATTTCTCCCTCCACCACCACCATAACCTTCTCATATTCTCCTCCATAACCACCACACTCGACCACCACCTCCATATTCACCAGCACCTCAAGATCACCCACCACCACTGCGATAACCGCTGTCTTCACCTCCACATGGGTCCCGGACTGGTTGATGGTGATGTTCCTACCATCAAGGTTCTACCCATTCTTAGGGTTTAGGTTTAGGTTTAGGTTTATTAGGTTTTAGGTTTATTTTTTAATTTATTTAGTTACTTTAGGTTTAGGTTTAGGGTTTGGGGTTTAGGGTTAGGGTTTAGGGTTTAAGGTTTAAGGTTTATGGTTTAGTTAGTGTTTAAGTTTTAGGGTTTATTCTTTTTAGGGTTTAGGGTTTAGGGTTTAGGTTTTTTTTAGGTTTGATTTAGGGTTTATGGTTTTTTTAATTAAGTGAATTAGGTTTATGTTTATTTATTATATTTAGTTTTTTTTATTTATTTTAGTTACTTTTTTTATTTTTATTTAATTTAGTTTATTTATTTTAGGTTTATTTATTTTAGTTTAGGTTTTTATTTTAGTTTATTTTTGGGTTTAGGTTTAGGTTTATTTTTAGTTGATTATTATTTTTATTTTATTTTTTAGGTTTAGGTTTTATTTTTTATTTTTATGTTTAGGTTTAATTTTTATTTTATTTTTTTAGGTTTAGGATTTAGGTTTTTATTTTAGGTTTATTTTTAGGTTTCATTTTTTAGTTTAGGTTTAGGGTAATTTTAAGTTTATTTTATGTTATTTAGTTTAGGTTTAGGTTTAGGTTTAGTTTATTTTAGGTTTTATTTATTTTAGTTTAGTTTATTTTAGATTAGGTTTAGGTTTATTTTATTTTGTTTATTTTATTTTTATTTTAGGTTTATGTATTTTTTTAGGGTTTAGGTTTCTTTTTTTTTATATTTAGGTTTTATTTTAGGTTTATTTATTTTATTTATTTTATTTTTTTAGGTTTAGTTTTTTTTTTTAGGGTTTAGGTTTTATTTTTATTTATTTTTTATGTTTTATTTTAAGGTTTATTTTTTAAGTTTAGGTTTTTATTTAGTTTTTATTTTAATTTATTTTAGGTTTATTTTATATTTTATTTTATTTAGGTTTTATTCTTAGGTTTATTTTATTTTTAGTTTAGTTTAGGTTTTAGTTATTTTATTTTAGTTTTTTATTTATTTTATTATTTTAGGTTAGTTTAGGTTTTTTTTTATTTTATTTTATTTTATTATATTTAGGTTTTATTTATTTATTTATTTTATTTTTAGGTTTATTTATTTTAGGGTTAGGTTTTAGGTTTTAATTCATTAGTTTAGGGTTTAGGGTTTAGGTTTAGGTTTAGGTTTAGGTTTAGGTTTAGGGTTTAAGTTTAAGTTTAGTGTTTAGGCTTTAGGGTTTTATTATTTTTTAGATTTAGGGTTTAGGGGTTAGGTTGAGTTTAGCTTTAGTTTATAGTTTAAGTTTTAGGGTTTAGCTAGGTTTAGGTTTAGGTTTGATTTTTTTAGGTTTAGGTTTAAGTTTAAAGTTAGTTTAGTTTAAAGTTGGGTTTAGTTGGTTTAGGGTTTAGGTTTAGGGTTTTGTTTAGGTTTTTAGGTTTAGGGGTTAGGGTTTAGGGTTTAGGGTTTAGGATTTAGGTTTAGATTTAGTTTAGGTTTAGGGTTTTAGGTTTAGGATTTTTTTAAATTTTAAAAAATAAGTAATTTGATTAATTATTTATTTAGTTTATTTTTATTTATTTTAGTTTACTTTATTTTTTATTTATTTTTATTTATTTTATTTAGTTTAGCTTATTTATTTTATGTTTTATTTTAGTTTATTTTTTAGGTTTAGGTTTAGGTTTAAGTTCATTTTTTAGTTATTTTATTTTATTTTTTTAGGTTTAGGTTTATTTTATTTTTTAGGTTTAGGTTTATAATTTTTTATTTTTAGGTTTATTTTTTAGGTTTTTTTTTTTAGTTTAGGTTTAGGTTTACTTTTAGTTTGTTTTATTTTATTTAATTTAGGTTTAAGTTTAGGTTTAGTTTATTTTAGGTTTTATTTATTTTAGTTTACTTTATTTTAGTTTAGGTTTAAGTTTATTTTATTTTATTTATTTTATTTTTATGTTAGGTTTAGGTTTTCGTTTAGTTTAGGGTTTAGGTTTATTTTTTATTTTAGGTTTTATTTTAGGTTTATTTTTTTTAGGTTTTTTTTTAGTTTTCATTTAGGTTTATTTTATTTTTTATTTTCGTTGAGTTTTATTTATTTTTTTATTCTTAGGTTTATTTTATTTTTTAGTTTAGTTTAGCTTTTATTTATTTTATTTTATTTTTTATTTTTAAGTTTATGTTTTTTTGTTTTAAATAAGGTTTTATTTAATTTAATTTATTTTTTATTTCTTTAGGTTTTTTATTTAATTTATTTTTTAGGTTTTATTTAGTTTAGGTTTTAGGTTTTAGGATTAAAGGTTTAGGGTTTAGGGTTTAGGTTATAGGGTTTTGGTTTAGGGTTTAGGGTATAGGGTGTAGGTTTAGGGTTTAGGGTTTAGGGTTAGGGTTTAGGGTTTAGGGTTTTAGGGTTTAGGATTTAGGGTTTAGGGTTTAGGGTTTAGGTTTAGGGATTAGTTTTAGGGTTTACTATTTAGGGTTAAGGTTTTTTTTTTTTTACTTTTTTTAAATTAAGTAAATTGGTAGGTTTAGGTTTATTTTATTTATTTTTTATTTATTTTAGTTTTTTATTTTTTTTTCTTTTTATTTAGGTTTATTTTTTTTATTTAGGTTTTATTTACTTTTTTATTTTATTTTATTTTAGGTTTATTTATTTTTTTTTAGGTTTAGTTTTATTTATTTAGGTTTTATTTTATTTAGTTTAGGTTTATTTAATTTAGCTTATTTTATTTTTTTATTTTTATTTTCTTTTTAGGGTTTTTTTATTTTTCAATTTTATTTTATTTTATTTATGGTTTTTTTATTTTATTTTACATTTATTTAGTTTAGGTTTAGGTTTTTAGCTTTTAGGTTTAGGGTTTAGGGCTTAGGGTTTAGGATTATTTAGGGTTTAGAGTTTAGTGTTTAGGGTTTGGGGTTTAGGGTTTAAGGGTTTAGGGTTTAGGGTTTAGGGTTTAGGGTTTAGGTATTAGGATTCAGGTTTTAGGTTTTTAGGGTTTATGGATTAGGGTTGTAGGTTTTAGGGTTTAAGGTTTAAGGTTTAGGGTTTAGGGTTTAGGGTTTTAGGGTTTAAGGTTTAGGCTTTAGGGTTTAGTTTATGGTTTAGGTTTTAGGTTTTAGGGTTTAGGGTTGTAGGTTTAGGGTTAGTTTTAGGGTTTAGGGTTTATGGTTAGTTATGGTTTTTTTATTTTTTTTATTTTATTTATTTAGGGTTAGTTTAGGGTTGTAGGTTTAGGGTTAGTTATAGGGTTTATGGTTTAAGGTTTAGGGTTTAGGATTTAGAGTTTTTTTAAAATTAACAATACTGGTAGGTTTATATTTATTTAGTTTATCTAGTTTATTTTTTTATTTATTTTAGTTTATTATATTTTTTTTATTTTTATTTAAGTTTATTTTTTATTTTTATTTAGTTTAGTTTATTTATTTACAGTTTATTTATTATTTTTTAGGATTTTTATTTTAGATTGTTTTTTAGGTTTACGTTTAGGTTTATGTTTATTTTGTAGTTTAGTTTTATTTTTATTTTATTTTTAATGTTTAGGTATTATTTTTATTTTTTTTTTAGGTTTAGGTTTTTTTATTTTATTTTTTAGGTTAGGTTTTAGGTTTTATTTTAGGTTTATTTTAGGTTTTTTTTTTTAGTTTAGGTTTATTTTGGTTTATTTTATTTTATTTAGTTTAGGGTTTAGGTTTATTTTATTTTGATTTAGGTTTAGGTTTTATTTATTTTAGTTTAGTTTATTTTAATTTAGTCTTAGGTTTTATTTTCTTTATTTTAAGTTTAGGTTTTTTAGTTTATGGTTTAGGTTTTTTTTTATTTTATTTTTTTGGTTTATTTTTAGGTTTAGGTTTTTATTTAGTTTTTTATTTTATTTTTATTTTTATTTAGTTTTATTTTATTTAGGTTTTATATTTTTAGGGTTATTTTATTTTTTAGTTTAGTTTAGGTTTTATTTATTTTATTTTAGTTTAGTATTTATTTTTTATATTTCTTTATTTTAGGTTTAGGTTTAGGTTTTAGTTTAGTTTTTTATTTTATTTTATTTTCCTATTTTATTTAGCTTTTGGTTTTTATTTATTTATTTTGTTTTTAGGTTTTATTTAGTTTAGGTTTAGGTTTTTAGGTTTTTTGGATTTAGGTTTAGGGTTTAGGGTTTTAGGTTTTAGGATCTAGGGTTTTTTTTTTAAAACTAAGAAGAATTTATTGCTCCGAAAGAAAAAAAAGTAAAAAGAGTCCTTATTTGTGACTAAACTCAAAAAAGAAAAAACTACTGCTCAAATGAGCTACAATAGAATCTTAAAGAGTTTAGTCCCTAAAATAATAGATTAAAGAGGAATAAAAAAAACAAGGAAAAAAAAACAAAGAAAAGCAAAAAAGGCAAAAGGGGAAGAATCCACGGAGCTCCAAAAGAACCTCCAAAGAGACGAAGAACCAAAGGAAAATTAAACCTGCAACTGAAGATAACTCTAGCCATCTAAGAAAGAGGAGACCATCAATAAGACTCCAGCTCCCTCCAAGAAGAAGAAGAGACCAACTGGAAATGAGAATCTACAACCTACAAGAAATCTCAGCCAGAGGAGATCAAAAAACATTAAGAGAAAAAACTCAGGCTCAGATATGAGGAAAGAAGGATAATCACAATAATGAGGGGCATCAAATCCTAAGTGTATCCAGCTTCAAAGATGGGTTAAAAATAGGAAAAGTCACCAACCATAAAATTATCAACGGAAAAAATTCATCATATCATCAAAGCCATCCCAATCAAATAAAAATACCAACCTATCATAATAGCCACCCAACCAAAGAAAAAGTGAAGCTAAAGAAATGAAAAGAGACAGGAAGGCAATAGAAAAAATTAACATAAGGCATTCCCAACAAAACCAAATATGAACACCTCTTAAAAAGTGGGAGAAAAGAAACTCAACCCAAAAAAAAAATAGAGACATAAAGATAAAGCCAATAGAGCCCACAACAAATCCAAAAAAGGCACCAAAAGGAAGGAAATAGCCAATGAGCAATACACACAACGAGCACCAAGAAAAATAGCCAGAAGAGCAAGAAACAAACCAACAAAAAAAGAAGGCCAATAATAAAACTAAAATAAAAGCTAGAAACAACCAACAGGGACAAACCATGCCTTGAGGGACAAAAGGCAACCTACCACCAACAAAGAGGAAAGCACCAAGAAAAAGCCAATGGAACAAACCACCAACACAAAAAATAGAGAAAAGAAGAAACTAACTAGCCAAAGGGCTCCAAAAAAAACCCAGTGAACATGAAGCCAAAAACACCAAGCTAGAAGAAGAAAAATTAGCCAAGAAGCCAATACTCCATCTAGCAAGAAAACACATAGAAAAAGCTCAACCAACATAGATAAAACTAGCCAAAAGGAAACACCTCCCAAGGATAAGATATATTATTTCCAAGATTCTTTGTAACGAGTAACCCTCAGCAAGTGAGGAGGGGCATGAATTAGAACAGTTTTTTTTTACTTTTCTTCTTATAAATAGTTTTATAACCATTCCCTTTCTCCAAAAAATCTCCATGCAAAATGAATCGTGTTGTTATAAAAGGCATGGGGATCGGTAAAACTATCAAATTCAAAGAAGAGCATTCAAACATCCACAACATTAGATAAAGGAAAATAAAAATAGTATTCATTTTGAATCAGAAAAAAAAGCACAAAGAGCTTTATTAAGAAGGAAATTATCAAAATTTTCACCTTCCAACAAACTCTGAAGAGTATCCTCCCTCTCTTCATTCGTAAAGGAATCAAGAGAAGCAAAATTCAGATTTTTAGTACAAACTTCATGTAAGGGATTAAAATAAGATTCCAATCCTTAGAAACACATAGCATATTACCAAAATTTTGAATAGAATTACCAGCCATAGAAAAACCATCATTTTGAATCGAAATAGAACTATTAACAATGAGAGAATTGTCACATGTATCTAAATCTTATTTTATAAAAGAAGGATCACCAATATTAACAAGATTATCAGGACCAAAAGTTAAAATATTAGAAATAAGAACAATCTTTTCACCGCCATTCTCAATCAAAGAAGGCAAAATAATCTCTTTCCCATGATCTAAAATACATAGAGAAGAGAAACAAAATCCAATTGATTGGAAGAAATGGTGTTAGCATCAATAATATTCAAACCATCATCATGAAAGGACTTATGACAACATCCAAACCAATAGAATCATTAACCACAACCTCTAAAGTCTTCCCTTAATAGAATCATCAAAGAAACACTTAGAGCATGATTATTAGTTAAAAATTTTTCAGAAACATCAAAATTACCTTGTGCATTAGACAAATCATTAATAGGTAAAACTTTTTTTAGAAGATTTAGAAATTTGGTTTTGCAAAACATTAGAATTTTGAAAATTAGATTTCTCTTTATCCAACTTGAGAGAATCATCAATTTTTCAACAATCAATTCTTACTTGATTTTCTTCCTAAGATGGATGTGCAATAAAACATTTAGAAATTTCATGCCCATGAATCTTACAATGATTACAAAAGGGAAAGTTCTCAAAATAACTTTCTAATAATACAATTCTAACCAAATTTCTTTGGATATTTTTAGTAATATCAATCTCTACAAGAATTCTAACATACAATCTAGAAAAATTAGCTGTTGCTTGATCAACTTGCAAAGGCCAACCAAAATTTGACCCAGTAGTATAAAGAATATGATTATTAAATAGACTAATCTGCAAGTTAGGAAATGAAATCCAAATGGGAATAATAAGAGACTCTTCATTAACATCAAACATAGGCATCCACTTCAGAATAAACCTTTGACATTTAAAAATATAGCAAGAATGCCTATAAAAAATTCTTTCGTAATCAAGATCTTTAGAAAGTTTAATCAGAACATGCCTCACACCAATCAACCCAATAGAAAAAGAACCACATAAATTTAAGCTGTGAAAAAAAGAATGAATATCTTACATATTAGGCTGTTTGAAGGAAAACTTTCCAATCAAAGAAAAAATAAAAGGCTCCGCTAATCTTTCAATATCAGCATCTGAAATCATAATCATCGAGTACCTTTAAACATCATATGAACCAAATTAGAGGAGGCTGGTGGAGTTCTTACTAGCTAAAGCATCTTTGAAAGATTTAGTAACACGGGTAATCTAGAGTGCGATTACCCAAAACTCGATGCCCTAGCGGATCCATCATCATGGGATTTACCCCATGGATTGGAAGAAGTTGCCATGAGTCACGCGATGTGACCAAAATAGGTCAAGATTAGCCTAAGGGACAATCTAAAGGGAATCCATGAGAAAAAATGTTCAAACACTCACCAAGAAGCCATAGCAAGGACAACAACACATGAGGAATCCCGAAATTGCCAGAGCGCTAGGTGAAGGGGGGTTTTTGGTTAAATTTTTTTTAGTTTTTTTATTTATTTTTAATTTTTTAGTTTTTTTAGTTTTTTTTAATTTTTTAATTTTTTATAAATTTTTAAATTTTTTCATCTTTTTAGTTTTTTTATTTTATTTTATTTTCTTTATTTTATTTCATCTTTTAGGGTTTAGAGTTTAGGGTTTAGGTTTTAGTGTTATTTTATTTTTACTTTAGGTTTAGTTTTTTTTATAGTTTAGTTTAGGTTTTTATTTATTTTATTTTATTTTAGTTTTATTTTTTATTTTATTTTATTTTAAGGTTTAGGTTTAAGTTTAGGTTTTAGTTTATATTCTTATTTTATTATTTTATTTTAATTTGGTATATGTTTTTTATTTATTTTATTTTTTAGGTTTTATTTAGTTTAGGTTTAGGTTTTTAGCTTTTTAGAGTTTATGGTTTAGGGTTTAGGGTTTAGTTTAGTTTAGTTTTAGGGTTTATGGTTTGGCATTTAGGGTTTAGGTTTAGGGTTTAGGTTTTAGGGTTTTGGGTTTTGGGTTAGGGTTTAGGGTTATAGGGTTTATAAGGTTTAGGTTTAGTTTAGGGTTTTAGGTTTAGTTTTAGGGTTTAGGGTTTGGGTTTAGGTTTAGGTTTTGGGTTTTTTAGGTTTAGAGTTTTGGTTATTTTTTAATAGAGAATAAATTCAAATTCAACATTTCTTCTTTTCGATTTCATCAACCAAGTAACACACCAAGTTTTATAAGACACAAGCGATAACATAGATAATAAATGAGCACACATAGAGCAAATCAAAAACCCTAGATAATTAGAACCATATCCAATTTAAAGACACAGTTCCATAAGAAGCGGTCAATCGATTCTTTATTCTTCTATTCCATCATCAAACCACCTCTTGTAGGGATCCTATCATCCATCTCTCCCTCACCACCACCTTGTAACCTTATCACTCCTCCTTCCATAACCACCATTGCTACGACCACCACCTCCATATCTACCAACACCTCTAGATCCCCCACCACCCTAATGTGCCTTCTCCTTTCGACCACCATCTAGATGAGGCAGTGGTTGTGATGTTCTTGCCATCAAGGTTTTGCCCATTCTTAGGGTTTAGGTTTATGTTTTGGTTTATTAGGGTTTAGGGTTTAGGCTTTATTATTTTATTTATTTATAGGTTTATTTTAGGTTTAGTTTTTTTGTTTTTATTTTATTTTATTTTATTTTGTTTATTTTAGGTTTATTTTATTTTTATTTTGCGTTTAGTTTTTATTTTATTTAAGTTTTATTTCTTAAGTTTATTTTATTTTTTTAGTTTAGTTTAGGTTTTTATTTATTTTATTTTATTTTATTTTAATTAGTTTATTTTATTTATTTTTAGGTTTATGTTTAAGTTTTAGTTTAGGTTTTTATTTTATTTTATTTTATTTTTATTTAGGTTTTGGTTTTATTTATTATTTTATTTTTTTTTATTTTTAGTTTAGTTTAGGTTTTAGGTTTTAGGGTTTAGGTTTAGGTTTAGTTTAGTTTAGGTTTAGGTTTAGGGTTTAGGTTTTAGGTTTATAGTTTTAGGTTTAGTTTAGGTTAGTTTAGGTTTAGGGTTTAAGGTTTTAGGCTTTACTTTAGCATTTAGGTTTTAGGTTTAGCATCTTAGGTGTGTTAGTTTAGTTTTAGTTTATTTTAGGTTTATAGGTTTAGTGTTTAGTGTTTAGTTTAGGTTTATAGCAGGTTTAGTTTAGGGGGGTTTAAGTTTTGATTTAGGTTTTAGTCTTTTAGTTTTAGGTTAGTATAGGTTTTTTAACAGGTTTAGTTTAGTTTAGGTTTAGTTTAAGGATTTTAGTTTAAATTTGATTTAGTGTTTAGTTAGTGTTTTAAGGTTTGGGGTTTAGGGTTTAAGGTTTAGGGTTAATTAGGTTTAGGGTTTTTTGTGGAAAAGTTAAATTTTATTACCATAAAAGGAAAATATACAATGTCCTTAAAAGGGATAAAGCTCAATTCTACATACAAAAAACCTAAAGAAAACCCTCATCTAAGTACATTAGAAGAAGAAAAGAAAACAAAGAAAAAAACAACAACTAAAAAAGCATGAGAGCAAAATGACACATTCAAAACAAAATAAAGCATGAAAATAGAAAAGGTTGAGTCGATGTAGTTCATGATTCCTTTAGAAAGCAAGATAAGCAAGCTCCATAGCAACAAGTAGGATGAGTGAGAAATGACCAGCCTTGGTAAAGTTTCAACCATTAAAGAATTCTTTAAAAAACACTAAGGAAAAGTCATAGCTAAAGGATAAGGATAAAGAGCAAAGGAGAGGGAGAAAGAAAAGGCTTAGGCTAAGTTAAGATCATCTCAAGGGCAAATGCATATGAGCATCAAACTTCATAAGAAGGTTACAATCATATGTAAAGCTACCAACCAAAGAGGTGAGTAACATCAAAGCCATCATAGCATACCTAGCATATCCAAGGCAAAAGTCCATAGTGATCGTCGCACCAAACAAATAGAAAAGAAAATAATAGCTAATAGCCATTTAGTAACCAACCCACCAACTAAAATCCACACAAGCCAATCACATAAAATAACCTAGAAGTTACAATAGGATCATTGGCCAAACTAATGGAACAGTAACACCATAACCACCACCACATACCTTAACAATAACAACAACTAGCACACACAAAGGAAGCCAAAACCACCACCAAACCATAAAAAATCCCAATTCAAAGGATCAAAAGGTTCAACACATCAAAGGTTTAAAAATTGGCCAAGAAGAAGAAAAAAAATCAACAAAGAAAGGCAACCAACCAAAATTCAAGGACAACTAAAGTCCTCCTACCTGAAAACATCCATAACCAGAACAACCCATCATTAGTAACCAACAAGGAAAGATCCCCATCAAGCAAAGCATAAAAAATCAAAACACCAATAGAGAGAAACAACCAATAATCTAACCAACATAGCCTCCTAACCACCATAGAGAAAACCTGAATGTAAAGACCAACATTAGCCATCAAAAAAATCACCCAAGATAGCTAGAAAAATAATATACCAAAAAAACCCTAAATCCAGCTAACCAAAAATAATAAAACTACCAGAGAGAAAGGCTAAATAAAGGAGGACAAAACCAAAAAAAACAAAATAGAATCGAAAACACCAAAACCAGTCAACAAGATAGAAAGTAATGTAAAACAAAACCACCATTCCAAAATGAAGCCATAACTAAACCACCAATAGTTCCTAGATATGTCATGTGAGGAAACAATAGCCAAAATAGCCAACCACAAAAACTAACCAAATAACATTAGTTAAACCATAACAAAACCACCCATTCAATAATAAATGATCCAAAATAGGTAAGTGAGCAACCATAAAATGAGGCAAAATCACAGGAAAAACCAATAGTAGAAAGCCACAACCCAATAAGGGTTATCAAAAATAAGGAAAAATGTGGTAAAACCAAACCAGGCGGACAACATAACAGGAAAAAAAAAACCAACTTATAATGATAACCACCAGGGAGTAAACATTAACTAAAAGTAAAAGGTCAAAAGTAACAACAACCAGAGTGAAAATAAGTAAATAACCACAACTAAAGAGGGTTGAACAAAGGGAAAAAAAGCAAAGGCTCATAAAAACCACAAAGAAACCAAGCCAAGAAATTATATTTAAGATAAGACAATCAATATTATTTAGATTAAAAGCCTCTTAATAGTTTAAGCAATGTTTGGTTGTCAAATAAAGTGAACTCAGTTTAGTTGGCACCTAAATTAGCCAAGAAATTAGCAAGCATTACTTTCAGAAGGATGTGGGAAATTTTAAAATAAACTTGAAAAAGATTTTTGTATGATTAAGGAGATAAAATTCAACATTCCCATTTCTATTGGAATTAAGCATGTCAAGAAGTAAGAGAGCATCAACTTCAATCGGATGTTGAAAAAACTATTCAAACAAATTTCAAAATTTACTAATAGCCATAAGCTCAGAATATAGCTTTGAGAGGATAGGCAAAAGCACAAATGATATACCTTTAGAATCCCTAAGGATACCACCACAACCATATTTATTAGAAGCTACAAAACCATCAAATTTACTTTAATCAAGTTTATCTTTAGGTTTGATCCAATGGATAATCCTAGCACCTTTATAAGGGTCAAGCAAGCGAGAATGATATAATTTTTTAGCCACAAATTTATAGCCTCTAAAATAAATGTTACTAATAAGATTGGCATTAAGCGAGCATGAATTTTTCTTTAGTTCTATAGGATCCTTTATGGTTCATAGGAGTGCCATGATATTTAGCATCATTTCTATCCATCCGGATTAGAGAAGTAAGAGCAATTAAAACTTCGATATGACCTTTCATAATTTTTTTTAAACAAACTTCAAGAAGTTGATATAAAGAAAGAGATCCATGAAAATGGTTGGAATTAAATAAATCATCATACCAAAGCCATAATTTAGAAGCAATAGCACCATTAACAATAACACGATTTACATTTTCAATATGAAACAATAACATTTTGATGGTAAATAAAACCCTTTAGTATAGTAAAGTGTCAATAGAATAATGTTATTCAAAACCCTCAAGCTAAAAATGGAATGATATTGTTCCAAAGTTTAATAAAGACATTGGAGGGTTTTGCTTATCTCTAAAATTCCAAACCTCTTTAAGAACAAAATCACCATTATAAGAAAGCTTAAAAATTTGATCAGTTTGTTAGAAGAAATTAGGATATTTCTTAAATTGTCAAAAAGAGAAACATGGATATAATTCTCAAGTTTACTTTCATTCCAATTATTATTAAGCCAAAAATAGTTAACTTTGATAACAGTAGTGGTAGATAAAAGGGTGTCAATGGAGCCATTGAGTTGTCTTTCCAAAAGAAAGAATTACCATGAATACCCCAAGATATTAAAGATTTGGTAACCCATATAATGGAGCAAAGCCTTTTCCAAACCGGAGTCACCAACTTTATAAGCAGATAAGAGGGTGTTTTGGCAATATTTTTACATCATAAAATTAGCCCAAAGGCTATCATTCTTTCTAAAATTCCACCATAGCTTATGAGAGAAAGAGGTGATAGCTTCATGAATAGATTTGCAACCTAGAGCACCTTCTCCCAAAGGACCACAACATTTAGGCCAAGATGTCCAATTCATTCTTTTGGTAGAGTTATTGGAGCCCCAAAAAAATTTATTAAGCAAGTTATTAATTGATGAGAGTGGCATTAGTGGATAATAGTTTGAATCAAATAAAGAGGCATTGAATTGAGAGTGCTTTTAAGAATAGTGAGGCACCACCAAAGGAAAGTAAATGGAATTCCCAAATGAAAATTTTATTTAAAATTTTTTAAATTAACTCATCAAAGAGTATCATTTTGGGCCTTTAGAGAGGACCCATGTACTTTAGAGGTAAGTGTTGATGCTTAAAATTAGCGATATGAGATTTAATTGATTTTATTATTGGAGAGAGGAAGTGATAAAATAGGTTTTGTTATCATGATAGAAAGGCAACTTTCTCTTCCAAATTTATTTAGAAAATAATTGAGATGCTTGATATGATGAATAGAAGCATTGCAAAAAAATAATGAACTCATCTACAATGCTTAAATGGAAAATAGGAAGACCACCAATAGTTTTATAGTACATGCTAAGATTGTTAAAGAATAAATCATTGATGCTCCTAGATAAGTACTCAACAATGATAATAAATAAAGGAGGAGATAAAGGATCCCCTTGTCTTACTGGAAGAGAGAGAGAAAGAAACACAAGGCTTTCCCATTAAGAAAAATTGAAAACCAAGCATTATTAATACAATTTTAATAAAATAAATAAATTTATCAGAAAACCCAAATAAATTCAAAGGAAAAGAAAGTCGCAAGAAATGTTATCAAAGGCTTTGATAATATCTAATTTGAAAAGAATGTTACCACCTCTAGTGTTGGCATCAAGATCATGAATTAAATCTTGTGCTAATAAAATATTATTATAAATAGATCTACCTCTAATAAAATTAGTTTGGTTGAGAAAGATAATTTTATTAAGTAAAGGACTAAGCCTATTGGTTAGAATTTTGGAAATCAACTTATTGAAGAAGGTACAAAGACTAATAGGTCTAAAATCACTCCAATAGTCCAGATTTTCTTTCTTAGGTATGAGAATGATAGAAGTACTAGAAAAATATCTAGGAAAAGGATTACCATTAAAAAAAATCAACCATAGCCTCAATCAAATCATTTTTAATGATAAACCAACATTTTTGAAAGAATTGAGTAGTGAAACCCTCCGAACAAGTAAAAAAATATATATTCATGCTATTAAGGGCTTTAAAAATTTCATCTTCATTAGGCACGATGGTAAGAAAAATCATTTCCATCATTTGTAATAATAGAAAGAATCAAGTGCGATTTAGAAATAGCTTCATAAGAGTAACTCTTATTAAGAATATTTCTAAAGTAATTAATAACTGATTCCTTTATATCATTATTCTCTGTAATCCTAACACCATTGTCATATTTAATTTTTTTATATTATTTAAAGCTCTATTTTTTAACTAAAATATGGAAATACTTAGTATTCCTATCACCATCCAATATGCTTACTAGTAGCTTTTTTGGTGCAAGTAAGTCTCTTCCATATTTTGGAAGTTAACAAGTTTGTCTTTGCCTTAGTGAAGTCATTAATCTTAGAAGGATCAAACATAGCGAGACTTCAAGATCATAAACCAGTTTTTCCAAATGTTTAATATTAGCAAAAAGGTTTTTAAAATAATGCTTGTTCCACCAACCCAAATTTTGTTCAAGTCTTTTAAGTTTAAACCAAAGTCTATTCATCCCCATAATCAAATTATCAAAATGTAAAGGGGCTTTCCAATTATTAGCCACAACATCAAATAAATCTATATACTGAATCCACATGTTCTAAAATCTAAAAGGATAGGATTTATGTAATCTATTAGAATTATCTTTAATAGAAACCAAATGAGGAGCTTGATCAGACAAGGTTCTCTTAAATGATCAACAGAAGTAATAATGCATTGAGTAATCTAATGAGCATTAAAAAGAATCCAGTCCAACCTTTGCCAAAGTCTAGAGTTTTGCAAAGTATAATTAGAACCCTTAAAGCCAATATCAATCAAATTACGATCAAGGATCATATTGGAAAAATCTTTTGTAGAATGAATATTGGGAGAGCGACCAACATCATTGAGAGAGAATAAAATAGTGTTGAAATCACCACCCACAAACCAAGGTTTGTTGATGAGGTAGCAAAATTCTCAAATTATCCCAAAGAAGATTTCTACTAGATCTATAACAAGATGCATAAACAAAGAGCCCAAAACACAATAGTCACCATAAGATTTGAGCATTGAGAACTTGTTAAAATCATCAATAATTGAAACCTCAATAAAATTATTCCAAAACACCAAATCTTATTACTAACATTAGAGAAAATTTATTGAAGCCGATCATTCTAGCAACATTGTTAATTTTATTAGCATGAATAAGAGGCTCCGAATAATAAGTAAATAAATATTATGACTACATAAAGATTTCTAATACGATTACAAATAGAGTCGATCCCTCTAACATTCCAAACAAAAATTAAACATAAGTAAAATAAATGGGGCTAAACAAAGGTTAATTAAGAGGAGTGAGGCCATGCAGATCTAGTGTTTTTGGACAATTTTGGAGAGTAATTTTAACACTTTTTTTCTTTTAGCATGATAAGTTTGAAAACCATTTTCTTTTCCCTAGAGTCATCATCCAGTAAGATTTAGTAACATTGGTCACAAATTTAGAGAATTTTTTGGTGTTTGGAGGAGAGTTCACCTCTTCCAAATCCATATTAAGTTGAAAAGTAGGATTAACATGAATATCAAGATTAGAAATGAGAGACGGTGATGATTTAGAACCATTTAAAGCACACGTAGTTAAATTCGAATCAGAAATGTTTTTAGCATGCTTGACATCATTTAAATCATCATTAAAAGCTTAATTTCCATCGATCAAAGCTGACATAAATGCATAAATAGAATCAGAGGAAATAAAATCATCTTCCAAAAACTTTGAAAATTTATTATTCTCTACATTAGAAATATTTAAATTGAAACAAGGAAAGAGGTAAATCATCCTTCCATTTTGAAAATTAGTTATCTATATCAAGAGAGTAACTTGTTCAACATGATTAACCCGATATCCAAGGAATCAACCTTAATAATCCTTTATACCATTCTTAGGATCGAGGCCAATTTTTTGAAAAAGTAGGTATTGACTTATGGGTAGGAACAACATTCTCTTCAGAAGAATTTAATTTTTTTAAGTGGGGATGGAAAATAAAACATTCTGAATTGTCATGACTATGAATTTTACAGTGGGCACAAAAAAATTGGAAGGTTCTCCAACTCAACCTTTGGGAATACCCGTATTTTTAGAAATTCTTCCTTAGTATTTTTTAGTTATGTCTAAATCCATGAGGATCTGATCCATAGAATGGTGAAATCGCTTAGTGGTCACTTGGTCGAGTTAGGGCCATATAAAGCCTAAAAAAGCACATGATGGGTAACAAAATGAATGTGCATATTAGGAAGAGATAACCACAGGGACATTAGGAGATATCCATAATGTAAAAGGGTGACCACTTCAACAAATGCATTTGATAATTAAAGAAGAAGAATGACACAAAAACATGTGAATAATCCATCATTAGAAAGTTCAATCAGATATATGAGGTTCAATAAGACCAATCAAGAAAGAACCTGTAAGCTTGATATTATGGAAAAAAGTGGATCTTATCCAAATTCAGATGATGCAAAGAAATTTTATCGATAAGAGAAAATTCAAATGGTTTTGCCAACTTTTCAACATCCACATCATCAGCATTACATTCCAAACCTCTAAAGACATCAATGAGATTAGCAATCAATAGAGGGAGAAGTCTTACCGAGAGCTTAAAAGATTTAGTATAAGAAGAAGTTGTAGGGCTACCAAGCCCCAAAGTGTCAAATGCGAAGCATCCATAATAGGTGGAGCCCAAGCAATAAAACTCCAGAGCCATGGTTTTGCCAACTTTTCAATATCCACATCAAGCACATATGGGTGACAAACCTCTAAAAGACATCAAAATTCATTGAATCAATAGGGGAGACATTTTAGAGTGCTTCCTTAAATGATTTAGTATAAGAAGCGCATTAAGGGCCAAACCCTAAAGTGTTAGATGCCCTAGAGAAAGCATCCATAATTTGAGGTGGAGCCTAAGTAATAGAACTCACTGGAGCCATGGTCAATGATGAAGCATCACACAAATGGCTAGATGCCATTCAAGCCAATTGATTTGACCAAGGCCAAAGCCAAAATCCTGTTAGGATGCCCACCAAAAGGGTTCAAAATCAAAAGAAGAGAACGGGGGGGGGGGGGAGGGGTATGGGTTTAGGGTTTAAGGTTTAAGATTTATGTTTTAGGGTTAGTTTAGGGTTTATTTAGGGTTTAGGGTTTTGTTTAGGGTTTAGTTTAGGTTTAGGGTTTAGGTTTAGGGTTTATAGTTTGTAGGTTTAGGTTTGATTTCAATTTTAGGGTTAATTTTAGGGTATATGATTTAGGGTTATGGTTTTTTTTATTATTTTATTTTATTTTAATTTATTTAGGGTGTATTTATTTATTTATAATTAAGTAAACTGGTAGGTTTAGGTTTATTTAGTTTGCTATTTATTTATTTTAGTTTATATTATTTTTTATTAAGATTTAGGTTTATTTATATTTATATTTAGTTTAGTTTATTTATTTTAGTTTCTTTAGGTATTTTATTTTAGTTTATTTTTTATGTTTAGGTTTAAGTTTATGTTTATTTTTTAATTCAGTTTTATTTTTATTTTATTTTTCAGGTTTAGGTTTTATTTTTTATTTTTAGGTTTAGGTTTAGGTTTTTATTTCATTTTATAGGTTTATTTTATTTTTATTTTAGGTTTAGTTTTTATTTTATTTAGGTTTTTTATTTTTAGGTTTATTTATTTTTTAGTTTAGTTTAGGTGTTTATTTATTTTATTTTGGTTTAGTTTGTATTTTTATTTAGTTTAATTTAGTTTAGGTTTGAGTTTATTTTTTTATTTTAGTTTAGTTTAGTTTAGGTTTTCATTTATTTTAAGTTCATGTTTTTTTTTCATTTAGGGTTTAGGTTAGGTTTTTTATTTATTTTTAGGTTTTAGTTTTAGGTTTTTTGTTTAGGTTTATGTTTCTATTTTATTTTATTTTAGGTTTAATTTATTTTTTATTTTAGGTTTAGTTTTTATTTTAATTAAGTTTTTTATTTTTTTAGTTTAGGTTTTTATTTATTATATTTTAGTTTAGTTTTTATTTTTTATTTTATCATCTTTTTAGTTTTAGGTTTAGATTTAGGTTTAGGTTTAGGTTTTAGTTTTTGTTTTTATTTTATTTCATTTTAGTTTAGGTTTTCATATTTATTTTATTTTAGGTTTTTTTTAGTTTAGGTTTAGCTTTTTAACTTTTTAGGGTTTAGAGTTTTGGGTTATTTTAAGGTTTAGGTTTAGGTTTAGGTTTGGGGTTTAGGGTTTAGAGTTTATGGTTTAGATCTTAGGTTTAGGGTTTAGGTTTAAGATTTAGAGTTTTAGTGTTAGGGGTTTGGGTTTTAGGGGTTTTTGGGGTTTAGGGTTTAGGGTTTAAGTTTTTAGTTTAGGGTTCAAGTTTTAGTTTAGGTTATAAGGTTTTTGGTTTTTTTTGAACAAAGAACAAATTTAGATTCAACATTTCTTATTTTTGGTTTCATCAACCAAGTAACACACCAAGTTTTCTTAGACACAAGTGATGACATAGATAAAAAATGAGCACATATAGAGCAAATCAAAAACCATATATATGTAGAACCATCTCTACTATAAAGACACAATTCCATAAGTAGAAGATAATTCCATTCTTCGATTTCTAGTTCCCATTAGAACCACCCCACCTCTCGAGTAGTGGGATCCACCATCATATCCCTGATCTCTCTCTCCGCCACCACCATTGTTGTAACCTCCATCACTCCTCCCACCTCCATAACTACCCCTGCTCTTACCACCACCTCCATACCCACCAGTACCTCCAAATCCCCCACCACCACTATGATAATTGCCACCTCGGCCTTCACCTGCATCGCTAGATCTAGACTGAGCCTGGTTGATGGTAATGTTCTTGCCATCAAGGTTCTATTCTTAGGGTTTAGGCGTAGGTTTAAGTTTATATAGGTTTAGGTTTAGGGTTTAGGGTTTAGGGTTTAGTGTTTAAGGTTATAGGGTTTAGGGTTTAGGGTTTTAGGGTTTAGGGTTTTAGGATTTAGGGTTAAAGATTTAGGGTTTAGCATTTAGGGTTTATGATTTTTTTTAAAATTAAGTCAACCTATTTGTTTAGGTTTATTTAGTTTATTTTTTATTTATTTTGGTTTATTTTATTTTTATTTAGTTTAGTTTATTTATTTTAAGTTTATTTATTTTAGTTTAGGTTTTTTATTTTAGTCTATTTTTTAGGTTTAGGTTTAGTTTAGGTTTATTTTTTAGTACAATTTTATTTTTATTTTATTTTTTACGTTTAGCTTTTTTTTAGGTCCATGTTTAGGTTTTTATTTTATTTATTTAGGTTTAGGTTTTTAGATTTTATTGAAGGATTATTTTTAAGTTTTCTTTTTTAGTTTAGGTTTAGGTTTATTTTTAGTTTATTTTATTTTAATTAATTTAGATTTAGATTTAGATTTAGCTTATTTTAGGATTACATTTATGTTTTATTTAATTTAGTTTAATTTATTTTAGTTTAGGTTTAGTTTTATTTTATTTTGTTTATTTTATTTTTATTTTAGGTTTAGATTTTTTTTTTTAGTTTAGGGTTTAGGTTTTATTTTATTTTAAGGTTTATTTTTTTTTAAAATTTAGGTTTTTTATTTAGTTTTATTTTATCTATTTTAAGTTTATTTTATTTTTTATTTTATGTTTAATTTTATTTTATTTATGTTTTTTATTCTCAAGTTTATTTTATTTTTTTAGTTTAGTTTAAGTTTTATTTCAGTATATTTTATTCTATTTTTTTATTTCATTTTAGGTTTTATTGTAGGTTTTTATTTAATTTTATTATTTTATTTTATTTATGTTTAAGTTTATTTATTTATTTATTTTATTTTTATGTTTAGTTATTGGTTTATTTAGGTTTAGGTTTAGGGTTTAGGGTTTAGACTTTAAGGTTTGGGGTTTAGGGTTTTAGGGTCAGGTTGTAGGTTAGGTATGGGTTTAGGGTTTAGGTTTAGGTTTGATTTCAAGGTTAGGTTTGGGTTTAGTTTAGGGTTTAGGGTTTAGGTGTTAGAGTTTAGGGTTTAGGTTTAGGGTAGGGTTTAGGTTTAGGGTTAGTGGTTAATTAAGGTTTAGGTTTAGGTTTAGGTTTAATTTATGGTTTAGGGTTTAGAATTTAGGGTTTAGGGTTTAGGGTTTTATAAAAAATTAAGTAAACCATTAGGTTTAGGTTTATTTAGTTTTTTTTTTACTTATTTGAGTTTTTTTATTCTTATTTAGGTTTATTTTTTATTATTACTTAGTTTAGTTTATTTATTTTAAGTTTATTTATTTCAATTTAGGTTTTTTATTTTAATTATTTTTTAGGTTTAGGTTTTTTTTATACTTAAGTTTCATTATTATTTTATTATTTAGGTTTATGTTTTCTTTTTTATTTTTAGCTTTAGGTTTAGGTTTTAATTTTAATTTATTAGGTTTAGGTTTTATGTTTTTATTTTAGGTTTAATTTTTTTAGTTTAAGTTTAGATTTATTTTTAATTTATTATATTTTATTTAGTTTAGGTTTAGGTCTAGGTTTGGTTTATTTGAGGTTTAGGTTTAGGTTTTATTTATTTTAGTTTATTTATTTTAGTTTAGGTTTAGGCTTATTTTATTTTTGTTTATTTTATTTTTATTTTAGGTTTAGGTTTTTTTTAAAATTTTGGGGTTAAGTATTATTTTTTATTTATTTATATTTTAGTTTAGGTTTTATTTTATTTTATTTTTTTAGGTTTATTTTATTCTTATTTTATGTTTAGTTTTATTTCATTTAGGTTTTTTATTCTTATGTTTATTTTTATTTAGTTTAGTTTAATTTATTTTTATTTTATTTTATTTATTTTAGTTTTATTTAATTTTATTTTAGGTTTAGGTTTAGGTTTTGTTTAGGTTTATTTTATTTTATTTTTATCTTATTTAGGTTTAGGTTTATTTATTTATTTTATTATTAGTATTTAATTTAGGTTTTAGGTTTTAGGATTTTTTATAGGGTTTAGGTTTAGGGTATAGGGTTTAGGGTTTTAGGGTTTAGGGTTTAAGGTTAAGGTTTAGGGTTTAGTGTTTAGGTTTTTGTGTTTAGGCTTTAGGGTTTAGGGTTTGGGTTTAGGACTTAGGATTTAGGGTTTATGGTTTTTTTAATTTAAGTAAAGCAGTAGGTTTAGCTTTATTTAGTTTATTTAGTTTATTTTTTATTTATTTTAGTTTATTTTATTTTTTATTTTTATTTAGTTTATTTTATTTTAGTTTTATTCATTTTAGTTTAGGTTTTTTTTAGTTTAGTTTTTAGGTTTATGTTTTAGTTGAGTTTTATTTTTATTTTATTTTTTTTGGTTTAGGTTTCATTTTTTATAATTAGGTTCTAGTTTAGGTTTTTATTTTACCTTTTTAGGTTTAGGTTTTAGGTTTTTATTTTAGTCCAGGTTTAGGTTTATTTTTAGTTTATTTTATTTTATTTAGTTTAGGTTTAGGTTTAGGTTTAGTTTATTTTAGGATTAGGTTTAGGTTTTATTTATTTTAGTTTAGTTTATTTTAGTTTAGGTTTAGGTTTATTTTACTTTATTTATTTTATTTTTATTTTAGGTTTAGGTTTTTTTTTAATTTATGGTTTAGGTTTTAATTTTTATTAAATTTAGGTTTTATTTTAAGATTTATTTTTTAGGATTAAGTTTTTATTTAGTTTTTAGTTTATTTTATTTAGGTTTATTTTATTTTTATTTTATATTTTGTTTTTATTTTTTTTAGATTTTTTATACCTAGGTTTATTTTATTTTTTAGTTTAGTTTAGGTTTTTATTCATTTTATTTTTATTTCTTTATTTTATTTTATATTTAGGTTTTGGTTTAGGTTTTAGGTTAGGTTTTTATTTTAATTTCTTATTTTATTATATTTAGGTTTAGGTTTTTTGTTTAGTTTATTTTTACATTTTATTTAGTTTAAGTTTAGATTTCTAGGTTTTTTGGTTTAGGGGTTTTTTTTTTGGGAAACCCCATGTGGGGGTATTTTATTGCCACAAAAAAAGAGTTACAATATCCTTAAAGGGGGTAAACTCCAAAACTACTGCTCAAAGAGCTACAATCGAGAGTAAAACCCCATCTAAGTACATCCAAAACAAAAGAAGACATTAAAACAATCAAAAGATACAAGATGATTAACATAATAAGCTAAAGGAAGATTAAGGCCAATGCTGAAGGATGTGAGTGCATGATAATATGGAGCAAACCGCAGAGAACAAGAGAATCACGCAAATTACAATGAGAGATTAGATAGTTAAGATATGAGACAAAGAGATAAATGGAAACAATATAATAGAAGCGATAGTAAGGAAATTTGATAGAAGGCTCAGCTCAGTCACACCAAGTTGGGGAGATGCAAATATGAGCATCAAACTTTTGAAGGGTTACATCACAAGAGCTACTACCAAACCAAAGGTGAGAACATACCATCATAGCCAAAAATGAGGAGGTAACACCCGTTCTTGATAGTCTTGTGAGCTTTATTTCTTGCAATCCTAAATAAAATCATATCTAAAATAGAGAGGAAATTGCAAAGAGTTGAATGATAAGGTGTCCCATTCAAGAAAAGTATCATCAATATAGTCATCGACATGAGAATATATAAACATAAGAAATTAGTCATCTTAGCTTCATGAAAAGGGATATCCAAATAATAAATCAAACCAGCATATAATCCCTCCACAAGAAAATAGCAGATGGGACAACTTGCTGAAATCCTGCTTATAATTTACACATTTCCAATCATATGATATATAAATGAAACTTTCAGGGCAGGAAACAACCCCCTTATTAATATCCATATCAGTAATTGGAGAAAAATAATTATAAAGGAAGGCAACATAGCTCAACATAGGAAATGGACTGAAGCCAACCAAAAAATAGCACCAAGAAAAATAGTTAAGCTCTGACTCCATAAACATTAAAAGTTTAGATAATCCAGCTCAACAAATAACCAAGAGAACAAGATAGCAAAAGGCAGCAACTATCCATAATACCACCCTTCCAGAATAAACAGCGCATAAAACTGCACAAACCTAACGGAACCGAGATAGGAATAGAGACAGAGGTGTCTGCAGATTCAGGAGATGAAAGCGAGATAAATGACGGGCATTGAAGCCAACCAAATAGCAAACTAATGCAACATGAAACACCAGAAGAAAAATGAACAAAAGGATTGAAATGAGTATCAACATTAGAATCAAAAAAAAATGCAACATAAGGCAAAAAAATATCCAATAGTGAAACATCAAACATTCCATAAAACTCTCAATCGAGTAATATGGTAGTAATAATACAAATAGATAGAGCATAAAAATAGTTATCTTGAAAAAACAATCGAAGAAATCTCAAAACTCACCATCACATAAAGGTCATAATTCTTGAACATAGACCAAATCTACAACCAACAAAGATGGAACCAACATAGGTGTCACGATAAACCAAAAGGTAAATCTCCAAGACAAGAAACAATCAAAACAACAAAAACCAGCTAGCATGCCATAATGCCACCCATCAAATATAAACAATGCAACAGATGCAAGTTTATAGAAAAAGGATGAAAAAAATAGCAGCAGATAAGATAGACCAATGAAATTCGATGATAAGCATATAATAAACCAATAAGGGGTTTCAAAGCAAAGTCCACCAAGCAATCAGCAACTTCAATAGAGGCATACTAAACAAAATAACCAAAACCCAGAAGCATGAAGAGGGTTAATCGGTTCAACCAACAAACAAAGCTAAGACCAACAAGGCGCACATAAAACATATATAAAGAAAGTGAGGGATAGATAATGAATAGCTCCCCACCACAAGCCAATAAGTGACATTCAAAAGAAATCAGCGATGGCTTAGTCACCTTAATCCAACTCGCCAAGGATAATGACAATAATAACGTGGGTTGGCCAATAATATGCATATAAGATAAACCATTGATTAACTTCGCATAAAAAAAATATCTTTAAGTATTGCATGTTCCATCATAACATAAGGAGAAAACAACATAGGAAGACAAGACAAGATGTTAGCATAGGACAAGGAAAATAGAAATCCAAAAAATCAAAAATGGGATTATTTCCCTCAAGGTACCATATCACAAACAAATAAGAGAGAAGTTATCAACAAGTTGACCATGGATATGCCATTAGAGTTGGCAATATAAGATGGATCATAATAAAAAAGAAGAAATCTCACTATGGAAAATAGATACATGAAGGAAACAGCAACAGCATGTGTGATCAAACAACATAATAGTACAAGTTGGAGATCATGAATCAAAAACAACCATAATACACAAAAAATAACAATATGAAAAGAGAACCCAAAAAAAAAATGACTAACATTGAAGTGAATAACACAATTCCATTCTTGCAAAGAGATATTAGAGTAGACATGGGATAACACAAACAAAATAGCGACAATAAGAAAGTTGCAACCAAATTGCTCATGATCCTACTTTGGATTAAAATAATTCAAGTACCAAGATGTAAGAAACTCTGTTAACAAAAAAGTATGAAAAGGTAGCGAATGGGATTGGTAATGAAGCTCACCATAAACCAATCCAGACACATTCGAAAAGCATAAGTTGCTTAGTCACATTAAATTGCCAAGGATAATTGATAATAACCAATAGGTGGGCCAATAACCAAGTTGCATATAAGATAAACCATTGATTAAATTCAAGCAGAGAATGATCTTCAAGATTTGCATGTTCCCATTATAGCATAAAGAGTGAAAATATAAGATAGCATCCCAAGTGTTAGCAACAACAAGAAAAACAAAAGTAAACCCGTAAAACTAAAAAGAGAAAAGAAAAAACCATTCCTCAGAATGAGAGAAAGCAAAAAAAAACAATTAATCTTGACAGAGCAATAAAAGAATTGACCAAAGCCCCATCTTAGAAATCAAAAGGATATCACGGGTAAAGCAAAAAACTATAATAAACTCCATCAGACAAAAAGTAAGCGTCAGAAGAAATAGAGAATGCAGATTCCACCAAAGCAAAGTGAAAGAAGCATATAATGATAGCCAAAGTAATATCTAAGTTGAATAATAGGTTGCAATAAAATTAAGGAGGTGTAAACTGACACAAGAAAACAACAAAAAAATAGCCATAGCAGAAAAGAAGGAAAAACATGGGAGTAGTTAAACCCATAGAAATAAAAATCTCCATCCAAGATTAAGCCTCTAGATTAGGAATGAGATTGGTAAAACCCAAGTAGGATTGGGGATATAAAACCATAGCAACAAGGCTCATAATTCTATCTGAATTAGATGGACATAGCTCAACAATGACCTTATCAATGTAAATGCCAAAATGAGCCTCCTAATGAAGGAGCTATTAAAACACCAAAGCATGACAATGTCCTGTATCCATAAAAGTACAAAAAAGGAACAGAGAACCAAAAATAAAGAAGCAACAAAAAAAAGATGAATGGATCATCAAAGGAGCTAAGTTCTGAGATAAGGTAACCCAGAATTGTCCAAGTTAACCAGCCCACGCAAGTGTTTGGGTAAGGTGTGTTGATCAAAGAAGATGATACCATTGGATCTAGCACCCAGGTTGGCAAGGTATCAGCACAAGCATTTCCTTCATGACATGAGTGATGTTAAAATTGGTTGGGAAAGAAGAGATATAGTTTGCTTGAGGAGATAAAACAAGTCTGTCAGTGGAAGTCAAAGAGATCAATAGGAGAGAGCATCCACCTCATCCAAATATTGATCCACCATTTTGGAGACAAATCTCAAGAGCTTTGAAGACGCCATAAGTTGAGGAAAAGGGTGGAAATAAGGGGATAAGCAAAGCACATAGGACTATACCCTTAGAAATCTGAAAATGCCACCACGAACCATTGTGAGAAAGAGCCATCGATTAATTTTAATAATATGATCAAGAGGTTTTTCCAATAGACAATCTTGTCATTTCGACAAGAAGGTTGATCCGGTAAATTTATGCCCAGTTTATTGTACAAATTTAGACCTTTGAAATGTTTGTAATGAATGAGATTGGCTTTAAACAAGTCACAAATTTTGTTTTTAGTTCTAGCAATAATCCTCACATGGTTCATAGGAATCCCACGGTGTTTTGCATCATTTGTCCATCCATATGAACCAAATAAGAGTGATAGCAATAACTTTAATGTGACCTTTAATAGTATTATCAAAATAAATTTCAAGAAGTTGATATAAAGTAAGAGAGCCATTGAAATTTACAGTGTTAAAAAGATCATCATACCAAATCCAAAGTTTAGAAGCAATGGCCCCATTAACAAAGACATGATTAACATTCTCAATATGAAAATACATTGACATTTAGAGGGTATGAAACCCTTTACCCCACAAAAGGAATCAGGATAAAATTTTTAGTATGAGTAAGAAAGAATAAGAAATAGGGATATTGTTATTCCAAAGTTTAGAGAATACATGAGGAATCATGAGTATCTTTAATGTGGAGCCACACATTTTTTGAGGTTGAAATCACCATTATGAGAGAGCTTAAAGAATATGATCTTGATTTTGAGGAGTGATAGGAATGGTAGTCATATTTAAAGTAGAAGGGATAAAATCGACAAGCTTACTATTGTTCCACTTATTATTATGCTAGAAAGAGTTTACTTTAATAGCAGTGGAGTGGGTGTGAGTAAGTCATCCATGGAACCACAACTCAGGTTATCTTGCCAAAAGAAAGAGGCACGAGTTGATGCCCCAAAAAATTAGGATTCATCCCATTTGTGACAGTCTTTTCCAGAGAGTCACGGCTTAAAGGGACAAATGAGGGGGTGCTTACCCTGGCAATATTTAGCAGTCATGAAATTAGCCCAAGACTATGATTACTCCTAAAATTCCACGAGTTTATAGGAAAAGGCATTGATAGCTTCTTTTATGGATTTACAACCAAGACCACCTTCATCAAAAGTGCCACAACTTTTAAACCAAGAGGTGCATTTTTTAGAGAGGTGGAAAGAAAAATTTATTTAAGAGGCGCTCAATTTTGTTGATGCTAGAGATGGTCGGCATAATGGTTTGGATGAGATATAAAGGCATGGAATTAAGAGTGCTCTTAATCAAGGTTAGCCTACCACCAAAAGAGAGTAAATGAAATTCCCAAACCAAAATTTTATTAGAAATTTTTTGAATAAGGTCATCAAAAGATGAGATCTTTTGGCCTTTAAAAGGAGCCCCAGGTAATTAATGGGAAGTTGACTTTGCTTAAAATTAGTAATTCGGAGATTTGATTTAATCTATTGAGAGGAATCTTTTGAGGAATAAAACAACATTTTTGTCATTAAGAAGAGACCACTAACTTTGCCAAAATCATTTAAGAGATTCTTAATCTTTTAACATGTTGAAGGGAGGCATTACAAAAGATTATAAAATCATCTGCAAAGCTAAGATGAGAAACAGGGAAACCACCATGAGTTTTAAAAACCATGTTAGTTTTTTTGATGAAAAGATCATTGAGGCTTCGAAAGATATTCAGCAATGATAAATAAAGAGGAGAAAGGGGTCACCTTGATGCAAACCATGGATCAAGAAAAGAAGGGACTCACCATTTAAAATGATAAACAAACCATGTTAGTGATACAACTTTTATAAGCGATAAAATGATCAGACAAAAAGATTTGGAAAAGGAAATCCCAGAGGTTGTCAAAGGCTTTAGAGATGTCAGTTTGAATATATTACCTCCTGAAGAAACATCAATGTCATGAACCAACTCTTGAAGAATATTATCGAGATATGGCTCTATTTTAACAAACCAGTTTGGTTGGGGAGATGATTTTATGGAGCTAATCCTATTATTAATAAGTTTAGCAATTAGTTTTTAAGGCACAAAGAATAGGTCTAAATTGCCCCGATTGATTGATGGTTTTGGGAATAAGGACAATAGAAGTACTTGAAAATATTTGGGAATAGAGCGCCATCAAAGAAATCAATAATTAACAAGATCAGATTTAATAAAGGCCAACAATGTTGAAAGAAATGGGTATTAAACCATCGAGCTGTAATCATTGTTCATGCTATTGAGTACTACTAATCTCCGAGGACGCATAGTGAGCAAATGGTTATCCTCATTGGTAATCATAGAAGAGATAAGATGGGTGTTGGTGGGGGTTTTTAACAAAGGATTAGAATTTAATAAATTTTGAAAGTGATGTATGACAGAATCCTTGATTTCATTGTTATCAGTTATCCAACCACCATTAGAGTTCTTAATTTTCTTAATCAAGTTTAGTGCTTTTCGTTTATTGCAAATAACATGGAATACTAGTGTTCTGTCACCATCGCAATATGTTTGCTAGCTTTTGATGCCAATAGGTTTCCTCCATATTTTGGTAATTAATCAAACTATCTTTGGGCTCAACTTCAAGCTTTATTGGTTAAGACACCTCTTCAAGTGAACAAACCACTTGTTCCATAGCTTTAAGGTTGGTAAAAGATTTTTAAAAATATGTTTGTTCCACCAATTGAGGTTTTGTTTAAGCCTCTTGAGCTTAAGCCAAAGCTCATGCCTTTATCTGGGTGAACGGGAGCCATCCAATTAGTGGAAACAACATTAGTGAAATCACCATGTTGGGTCCACATATTTTGGAAATGAAAAGATGAGGGAATAGGAGGGTTAATAGTTTTGATAGAGATCAAAAAGGGGCATGATCGAGACAAAGTTTTGCTCAAATGTTCAAAGTGAGAGGCCATTGATTAATCCAAAGAGAATTAAAGAGGGTCTGTCAAGACGCCAAAGTCTAGAGTTGTTATATGTGTAATCGGACCACGAAAACCAATGTCAATCGATTGCAATCTAGGATCATATTAGAAGTCTTCCATGGAATGAAGGTTAGGAGAACATCCTCCCTCCTTTCAAGAAGCAATGATAGTGTTGAAATCCCCAACCAACCAGGGAAGGTTAATTGAGGAGGTGAAGGTTCTTAAATGATTCCAAAGGATGTTCCTACCGGCTCTATTACAAGAACCATAGATAAAGGAACCAAAGCGAAAAGTCACCTAAGAGATTTTGACATTAACCAATTGATCAAGATCATCAATGATGGAAATGGTGATTGAATTATCCAAACACCAAATTTTGTTATTAAGATTGAAGAAAAATTTTAAATCCAAGCGATCTAGCAACATAGCAATTTTGGAAGGGTTAATGAAAGGCTCAATAATAACAAGAAGTTTGATGTTATGAGCGGCAGAGGCTCTAACATTATGGACAGTCCACAACCCCGATATTCCAAATAAGAAAATTTATCATAATAAAATTACAAAAAGAAAAGAAAGAAAGGAAAAAAATGAAGAGAGGGACATAATTATTTATGAGGTGTAAGGGAAGAACATGTCATTCTAGTGAAATTATTAGTCATTTTGGCTTTATAGATTTTTTTTAGAACAGTTTGGAAAGGTTCTATCAGAATCCAAAGTATCTCCATCATAAAGGGATTGGTTTTTGTTTTCTAGAGTAGGAGCAGTATCAGTCAATGCTTTAGTAGTGATGATTTCTCCTTCTTCGATATGAGTTAGGATGAGAAATTTGGATTGCACAGTATCACTCAGAGAGTAGAGGGGAGGTTCTTGCACCATTAATAATGCAAATAACATTTTTCATTGCCATGATGCATATCCGGATTTTGGAGATCAACATTATTTTGATCCAATGTAAACTTTCCATTCAGATTGTCATTAAGATTCAAATTAAGAAAAGGTTTGTCGAGAAGCCAAATTATTAAGTAGGGTAGCTAGGTAAGTTGGCATTAGTCTCACACACCTCAATAGTAGTATGTATACCTAGCTCGAGAATGTTTTCATTTGGCAAATTAATAAGGGGCGGGTGTAGGAGGATGTATTCATTATGAGTAGCACAGCACATAAGCTAACTTAGTGGTTTTCCCTATTCCAAGAGAGGTGCTAGTGTCCTGAGAGATATTCTTTTTAAGGTTAGGGTGTAGCACAAAGCATTGATATGATCATGGCCATGGATCTTACAGTGAGAACAAAAGACGGAAATTTTCAAATTCAACTTTGATTATATCCAAATTTTTCAGACCAATCCAAACTTCTTTGGGGTATTTTTTGGTAATGTTGATTTCAACCAAGATGTGAGGCAGATGAGATCTAGTGGCGTGGCTTTATCAATTTGTAGGGGTCTACCAAATAGAGCCCCAAGTAAACAATACTTGATGAGTAACATAGTGAATTCTCATGTTGGGAAAGCAAGCCATAAGAACAATAGGGGATTCTTCCTTGACATCAAAAAAAGGGGGGACCATTTCAAGAGGCATTTGACAATTATAGACAAAATAGGAGGAGCAAAAGACAGAGTAATCTAAATCATTTGATAATTGAATGAGGATGTGAGGATCAATCATAAGTGAAAACTCCGAAAGTTTTAAGCTATGGAAGAATGATCGGATATTATCTGAGAGTCGTAAAGAGAATTTACCAACCAAAGAGAACTCATAAGCTTAGCTAATTTCTCCACATCTGGTCGAGAACATCACGGTGACAATCCATGAAAGGATGTAGAAATTAAATTAATCGAGGCTGAGGATATTACCAAGAAAGCATCCTTAATGGACTTTATGGCAAATTGTCAATGATCCAGTACCTTTGTTGAGGTTAAGGCAGCGTCAGCGATGAGTCGGTGGCATGAATCCTTCGCCATTGATCAATCCGGTGAATCACATAAGCTACCAAGGGATGCACAATGAAGCAATTTCACATCGAGCACGATCGGGGAGGCTCAAATTATGGCCAAACCGTAGAGAATAGCACGAGAACACAAAATTTCCAAAATTGCCAGAGAGGGAGCGCAGCCGAGAGGGGGGGTTTAAAGTTTATGGTTAGTTTAGGGTTTTTTGGTTTAGGGTTTAGGGTTTAGGGTTTAGGGTTTTTTTTTTAGTGTTAGGGTTTATGATTTAGGTTTAGTGTTTAGGATTTTAGGGTTTATAGGTTTATAGTTTAGGGTTTAGGGTTAGGTTTAGGGTTTTAGGTTTTAGGTTTATGCTTTAGGGTTTAGGTTTTATAGTTTTAGGGTTTAGGGTTTAGGGTTAGTTTAGGTTTAAGTTTAGGGTTTAGGGTTTAGGGTTAGGGTTATTTAGGATTTGTTTAGGTTTATAGTTTAGGGATATTTAGGTTTATTTAGGGTTTAGGTTTAGTTTAGGTTTATTTTATTTCTTTCTTATTTAGCAGTGATCTAGATTTATTTAGTTTATTTTATTTTTATTTTTATTTAGTTTAGTTTTATTTTTTAATTTTATTTAGTTTAGTTTTATTTTTATTTTTATTTAGTTTTATTTATTTTATTTATTTAGTTTATGTTTTATTTATTTATTTTATTATTAGGTTTATTTAGTTTTTTAGGTTTAGGGTTAGGGTTTATTTAGGGTTTTAGGGTTTGGGTTTAGGATTTAGGTTTAGGGTTGTAGGTTTTAGGGTTTAGTGTTTTGGGTTTTAGGGCTTAGGGTTTAGGGTTTAGGGTTTAGGTTTATGGTTTAGGGTTTCGAGTTTTTATGATTTAGGGTTTAGGGTTTAAGTTTTAGTTTTAGGGTTCAGGTTATAGTCTAGGGTTTATGGTTTTTGGTTTTTCTTTAAATAGAGAACAAATTCAGATTCAACATTTCTCCTTTTCAATTTCATAGTAACACAAGTTTTATAAGACACGTATGAACTTAGCAAATCAAAAATTTAGAATTTTGTAGACAATTCCATAAGTAGCAGTTAAGTCATTCTTCAATTTTTAATTTTATGGCCTCTTAGTGATCCAAACATATTTTTTATTTTATTTTTCCATAACCATTTTTATTATTTATCCAAATCCAGTATATTTTATTTTTTTTAGATAGGTTATGTATGTTCTTGTCATCAAGGTTTATTCTTAGGGTTTATGTTTATTAGGTTTTAGGGTTTAGTTTTATTTTTAAATTTATTTAGTTACTTTAGATTTAGGTTTAGGGTTCGGTGTTTAGGGTTAGGGTTTAGGCTATAGGCTTTAGGTTTTAATGTTTAGGGTTTCAGGTTTTATGCATTTAGGGTTTAGGGTTTAAGGTTAGGGTTTATGGTTTTAGGGTTTAGGGTTTTAGGATTTAGGGTTTATGGTTAGGTTTTAGGGTTTAGGTTTAGGTTTAGTTTTTTTTTTAGGTTTAGGGTTTTATGGTTTAGTTTAGGGTTTTGATTTAGGGTTAGGGTTTAGTTTTAGGGTTTAGGTTTTAAACTTTAGGGTTTAGGGTTTTTTAGGGTTTAGGGTTTAGGGTTTAGGGTTAGGGTTTAGGTTTAGGTTTAGGGTTAGTTTAGGGTTTGTATTTCTGGTTTAGGTTTTGGGTTGTATTTAGTGTTTATTTTTTGGTTTGGGTATTTTTTTAAATTAATCAGTAGGTTTAGGTTTATTTAGTTTATTTAGTTTTTATTTATTTATTTTAGTTTATTTTTTGGTTTTTTTTTTATTTTGGTTTATTTTTTTATTTTTATTTTGTTTAGTTTATGTATTTTAGGTTTTTATTTTCCTTTTGGCTTTTAGGTTTATTTTAGGTTTAGGTTTAAGTTTTTTTTTATTCTTAGTTTTATTTTTATTTTATTTTTTTTTTATGTTTAGGTTTTATTTTCATTTTTAGGTTTGGGTTTAGATTTTTATTTTTTTTATTTAGGTTGAGGTTTTAGGTTTTTATTTTAAGTTTATTTTTTGATTTTATTTTTTAGTTTAGGTTTAGATTTATTTTGAGTTTATTTTATTTTATTTAGTTTGGGGTTTAGGTTTTAGGTTTAGGTTTTATTTATTTTCATTTTGTTTATTTTAGTTTAGGTTTACATTTGTTTTATTTTGTTTATTTTATTTTTATTTTAGGTTAAAGTTATTATTCTTTTAATTTAGGGTTTAGGTTTTTTTTTTAAAATTTATTTTTTGGTTTATCTTAGGTTTGGGTTTTTAATTAGTTTTTATTTTATTTTATTTTAAGTTTATTTTCTTTTTATTTTACGTTTAGTTTTTATTTTATTTAGATTTTTTATTCATATGTTTTTTATTTTTTTAGTTTAGTTTAGGTTTTATTTTATTTGTATTTTAGTTTTTTTATTTTTTAATTATAGGTTTAGGTTTAGGTTTATTTTAGGTTTAGGTTTAGTTTGGTTTTATTTATTTTATTATATTATTTTATTTAAGTTTATGTTTTATTTAGTTTAGGTTTAGGTTTTAGGTTTATGATTTAGGCTTTGGTTTGGGGTTTAGGGTTTAGGTTTAGGGTTTAGGATTTTGGGTTTTAATGTTTAGAGTTTAGGGTTTAAGGTTATTAGTTCAGGGTTCAATGTGTAGGGATAGGGTTTTTCTTAAAATTTTTTTTAATGTTTTTATCTTTTTTATATTAAGTAAACATGTACGTTTAGATTTAATTAGATTATTTAGTTTATTTATTATTTATTTTAGTTTATTTTCTTTTTATTTTTATTTAGGTTTATTTTTTATTATTTGGTTAGTTTATTTATTTTGGGTTTATTTATTTTAGTTTAGGTTTTTTTTTTAGTTTATTTTTTTAGGTTGTTTCAGTTTATTTTTTAGTTAAATTTTATTTTTATTTTATTTTTTTAGGTTTAGGTTTACATTTTTAGGTTTAGGTTTAGGTTTTAATAGGTTTGGGTTTTATGTTTTTTATTTTAGGTTTTAGGTTTATTTTGTAGTTTAGGTATAGGTTTATTATTAGTTATTTTATTTTATTTAGGGTTTAGGTTTAGGTTTAGGCTTAGTTTATTTTAGGTTTAGGTTTAGGTTTTATTTATTTTAGTTTAATTTATTTTAGTTTAGGTAAGTTTATTTTAGTTTTATTTTTGGTTTAGGTTTTAGTTTAGGTTTTAGGTTTTATTTTTTATTTATTTTAGGTTTATTTTTTTTGGTTTAGGTTTCTATTTAGTTTTATTTTATTTTATTTGAGGTTTATTTTAATTTTAGGTTTAGTTTTATTTTATTTAGGTTTGTATGGTTTAGTTTAGGATTTATTTTAATTTAGTTTAGTTTTATTATTATTTATTTTCTTTTAAGTTTAGGTTTAGGTTTAGGTTTAGGTTTGTGTAGGAGTTTAGGCTTTCATTTAATTTTAATTTAGTGATTTAGAGGGAAACATCAAGGCCATCATTACAGATACCTCTTGTAGCCCATCATCCCAAGTCCGTCATCCTGCAGGGCTTTAAACTCCTTCAAGCAGTAGACACAATAGCCAACCACAAAGATACTAAAACAAATAAGCCCAATAAGGCAGAAAATTAACCAACCATCGACAGATATGCTGGGAACACCACCAAAGCCACCACCAAGAGGAATAATAAAATCAAAGGAAGCAAACATCATGTAACAACATAAACCAAAAAAAACCAAGACCAAAAAGAAAAAAAAACATAAGAGTTCATGTCTTCCATAAGCAAACACGAAAGGAAGCAAGGCTGTCACCCAAAACCAAAAAAAGGGAAGCAGTAGTTTCCAAGAGAAGGGAACCATAGCAACAGTAGGCTAACCAACATGACACCAATAGAGCCAGAAAGAAAGGCCAAAACAACCACCCATCCAACCAAAACCAATAGCCAACCAATAACATAGCCTGAACCACCGAAGAAAATCCAAATCAATGAATAGACCGATAGCATCCATCATGCCAAAACAACCCAAGACAGCCAAGAAAATGGTAGAAGTATACAACCTTTAACTAGCCAACCAAAAATGACAACAAAAATAAAAGTAGCTATAGCCAAGAGAGGAAGACCATTATAGGAAGAGGCTGAAACCACAACCAAAAGAAACAAACCCAAACCAAAAACGATACAAAACCCAATCCACAAAAAGAAATAATAGTCAAAAATAATCTCCACCTTACAAAATCAATCCAAAATTAGACCCACCCCTCCGATCACCAATAAGTGGATAAACAACCAACAAATAACCATAGCCAACCGCCATACCACCAACCACCACAACTATAGAAAATTCAAATCAGTTAAGGAAGAAACCAGCCCAGGGATATGGCAAACCCCATATTGAAAATCCTAGGCATAGCCACCACCCAAATGAAGGTCACAAAAATAACCAAGCAATAATAATCACATAGCAAGACCACAGATAAAAAAACCAAACACAGGAAAAAAACATATGAACAACCATGTAGCAATGACCAGCCAACTTAAAGTAAGAGCTCAAAAACAAACCTAGCCACAAAGTGAAAATAAACAAATGGCCACAACCTAAGAGGGTTTAACAAGGAACCAAAAGCAATGGCTCATAAAACCAACAGAAAAAACTAAGCCAAGAAAATTATAATCGAGATTAGGTAATCTATTTGAAATTATTAAACCCCTTAAAAAGTTTAAACAAATTTTGATTATCAAATAAAGTGAAATCAGTTAAGTTGGCACCTAAAGTAGCCAACAAATCAGAAGAAGCATTACCTTCATGAATGATATGGGAAATTTTATAACGAACTTGATAAAGAAGATTTTTAGAATGATTGAGAAGATAAAATAAATCAACATTTCTTGTTCTATTAGAATTTAGCATGTCAAGCAAGAGCATCAACTTCAATATAGATGTTGAGGAAACCTTTATTCAAACAAATTTCAATAGCTTTATTGATAGCCATAAGCTCGGCTAAATAGAATGGGCTTTGAGAGGAAAGAACAAATGATAGTACCTTTAGAATACCTAAGACCACCATACCATATTTATTGGAAACATTTCATTATTCACTTTAATCAAATTTTTATTTGGGTTTGATCCAATGGATAATCCTAACTCTTTTATAGAGTCAACATAGAATGATACCAAATCCACAAATTTATAGCCTCTAAAATGAATGTTTCTAAGATTAGCATTAAACAAAGCATGAATTTTTTTTCTTTGGTTCTACCTTTGATACTTTTATGGATCATGGGAATACCATGATATTTAGCATCATTTATGTACATCTAGATTAACCAGATAAGGGTAATAGCAATTAGAACTTTGATATGACCTTTCATGGTTTTTTTGAAGTAGACTTCAAGAAGTTGATATATGGAAAGTGAGCCATGAAAGAAGTTGGTATTAAATAAATCATCATACCATAACCATAATTTAGAAGCAATAGCACAATTGAAAAACATGAATAACATTTTCAATATGGAAATAGCACTTTGAAGGCAAATAAAACCCTTTATTCTAGAGCAAAGAGTCCACATGAACAAAGTTATTCAAAATCCTCCAAGCTAAAACCAAATAAGAAATGGGAATGATATTGTTCCAAAGTTTATTGAAAACATTGGAGGTGTTTTGCTTATCTATAATAAAATTACAAACCTCTTTAAGAACAAAATCATCATTGTAAGAAAGCTTAAAGAGAATTTGGCCAAGTTTGTTAGAGAAAAAAAGGATATTTATGAAGTTATCTAAAAGAGAAATAGGGATATAATTCTCAAGTTTGTTTTCATTCCAAGTGTTATTATGCCAGAAAGAGTTAACTTTGATATAGGCAGTAAGTTGGTAGATAAAGGAGTCAATAAGGCCATTGCCAATCTAATTATCTTGCCAAATGAAAGAAGAACCCAAATGAATACCCCAAGATATTAAGGGTTCAACCCATTTAATGGGTAAAGCCTTTTCCAAATAGAGTCACCAACTTTATAAGCACAAATAAGAGGGTGTTTACCTTGGCAATAATTTTTCATCATAAAATTATCCCAAAGGCTATCATTCTTTCTAAAATTTCACCAGAGCTTATGAGAGAAGGCACTAATAGCTTCACGAATCGGATTACAACTAAGACCATCTTCATCCAAGGGAACACAACATTTATGCCAGGAAGTCCAATGCATTATTTTAATAGAATTATTGGATTCCCAAAAATATTTATGAAGCAAGAGATCAATTCTGATAAGAGTAGCATTAGTGGGGATAATAATTTGAATCAAATAAAGATGCATTGAATTAAGAGTGCTTTTAAAATAGTGAGCGCCACCAAAGGTAAATGATATTCTCAAACATAAATTTTATTTAAAATTTATTGAATTAACTCATCAAAATGATGGGATCATTACAGAGCTTTAAAAAGAGGTGCACCAAAGAACTTAAGAGGAAGGTGCTGATGTTTAAAGTTAGTGATATGCAAGATTCAATAAATTTCATTATTGGAGATGCTTGAAGAAGTACTAAAATAGGTTTTGTTATCATTGATAGATATACCACTTTCTCTACCAAATTTATTTAAAAAAATCTTGAGATTTTTCATATGATGAATTGAAGCATTGCAAAAAATAATAAAATCATCTACAAAGCTTAAATGAGAAATAGGAAGACCACTAAGAGTTCTGAATACATACTAGGATTGTTTAAGACTAGATTGTTGATGCTCCTAGATAAGTACTCGACAATAATAATAAATAAGGTAGAAGATAGAGGGACCCCTTATCTTAGGCCATGGGAAGAAGGAAAGAAGCCTAAGGCTTCCCCCATTAAGCAAAATAGAAAATCATGCATTATTAATACAATTTTTAATAAGAAAATTAAATTTATCAGACAACCAAAATAAATTCAGAATATGGATAATGAAATCCAAAGAGATATTATCAAAAGCTTTGGTAATTTCTAATTTGAATATAATGTTTACCTCTAGTCTTAGCATCTAAATCATGAATTAATTCTTGAAAGCAGAATATTATTAGAAATAGATCTACCTCTAACAAAATCAGTTTGGCTTAGAGAGATAATCCTATGAAGTAAAGGACTAAGCCTGTTTAGAATTTTGAAAATAAGCTTATTGAAGAAGGTGCAAAAACTAATAGCTCTAAAATCAATCCAATAGTCTAGATTATCTTTCTTAGGTATGAGAATAATAGAACTGCTAGAAAAATATCTAGTAAAAGGATTACTATTAAAAAAATCAACCACAGCCTCAACCAAATCATTTTTAATAATAAACCAGCATTTTTAAAATAATTGGGTAGGGAAACCCTCAGGACCAACAATAGAATCTATGTTCATGCTATTAAGAACTTTACAAATTTACTCTTCATTATGTACAATAGTAAGCAACTCATTGTCATTATTGTTTATAATAGAAGGAATCAAGTGTGATGTAGAAATAACATCATAAGAGAAACTCTTATTAAGCATATTTCCAAAGTAATTAATGGTCGAATCCTTAATATCATTATTCTCCGTAATCCATTCTCCATTGTCATCATTAATTTTTTGAATACTATTTAGATCTCTTTTTATTAACTAAAGCATGGAAAAATCTAGTATTTCTATCACCATCCGCAATATGTATGTTAGCAGGTTTTTGGTGGCAATAAGACTCTTCCATATTTTAAAAATTAACAAGTTTATCTTTCACCTCAATCAAGTCCTTAATCTTAGTTGGACCAAACATAACAGAGACTTCAAGATCATAAACCAATTTTTCCATTTCTTTCATATTAGCAAAAAGGTTTTTAAAATAATGCTTAACCCAGATTTTGTTTAAGTCTTTTAAGCTTAAACCAAAATCTATTCATCCCATAATCAAATTGTCGATGTAAGGGAGCTTTCCAATTATTAGCCACAATATTAAAAGAAATTATGCAATCCACATGTTCTAAAATCTAAAATGAAAGAAATTTTTTAATCTATTAGAGTTATTTTTTGTAGAAACCAAAAAGGTGCATGATCGATAAGGTTACGCTTAAATGATCAACAAGTAATAGGCCATTGAGTAATCCATTGAGTATTAAGAATATGGTCCATCCTTTGCCAAAGTCTAGAGTTTTCCAAGTAAAATTTGAACCCTTAAAGCCAATATCAATCAAATTGCAATCAAGGATCATATTGGAAAATTCTTCCATGGAATGAATATTAGGAGAGCAACCACCTCTTCATTCGAGAGAATAAAATATTGTTGAAATCCCCACCAACAAACCAAGTTTTTTTGACAGTAGGTAAATTTCTCAAACTTTCCCAAAGAAGATTTCTACCAGATCTATTGCAAGATGCATAGACAAAAGAGCCCAAAACACAATAGTCACCATAAGATATTTGAGCATTGAGAACTTGTTGAAAATCATCAAGAATAGAAACCTCAACAAAATTATTCCAAAATACCAAATTTTATTACTAACATTAGAAAAATTTATTGAAAATCATTCTAGCATATGGTTAATTTTGTTTGTATGAATAAGAGGCTCCAAAATAATAAGTAAAGAAATATTATGAATATGACAAAGGTTTCTAGTATGGTTACAAATAAAGAGGGTATTGATCCCTCTAACATTCCAAACAAGTAAAATAAAACATAAGGAAGTAAAAAATGTGTTAAGAAAAGGTTCATTAAGAGAGGAGAGGGAGGCCGCAGAAGATCTAGTGTTATTGTACCATTTAGGAGGGATGTTTTTAATATTTTTTTAGCATTATAAGTTTGGGAACCATTTCCTTTTCCCATAGAATCATCATATGAGAATGATTTTGCAACATTAGTCATAGATTTAGAAGTTCTATATAAGTGAGTTCTCCTTCTTCAAGCCATTAGAATTTATTAAGTTAAATGAGGTATAGCAAGTGAGGCTGAAATAGATTTATTAAGAAGGCAAGTGTAAACATCCACCCTTCTTCTTCAATAGTCAATTATTAGACAAAACCAAATATGTTTGAGAATTTAAATCTTTACGAACTAAAGTATAGTTAGGTTTTCAAACTTGAGAAACCAAATTCATATTATCCATTGAATTGAATGATGCATAACATTGATATCCTCATTAATATTTTCAATTAAAATTTCATTTTCATCAATAAAATTGGTAAGGATGTGGGGATCAACTTAGAGAAAAGAATCATCATCCAAAAGTTTAGAGAAATTATTATTTTCCACATTAGAAACCTTCAATTGCACAGAAGAAATAAGAGGTAAAACAATTTTTTTAGTATCATTCAAAGAATCCTTTTTTTTTCTGAATTAACTTTTTGATATTTATCAGTGGTTGTCCTAGGGTTAGGAGCAATAGTTTCCTTAATAGAAATTTTATTTTCTAGGTGAGGATGCAGAATGAAACATTTAGAATTATTATGCTCATAGATTTTACAATGAGAAGAAAAGAGAGGGAAATTTTGAAAATCAACTTTATGCATATAACCATAATTTTTAGATCAAACCAATTTTCTTTGGGGTGCTTCTTGGTAAGGTCCAATTCTACAAGGATTCTATCCACAAAAGGTCAATATTTTGTAGTCGTTGCTTGATCAAATTGCAACAGCCAACCAAATAAAGCACCCACAACAACAAAAATTGATTAACTAAATAAATTTGCATATTGGGGAGAGAAATCCAAATTGAAATGATTGGTGATTCTTCTCTAATATCAAATAGTGGAGTCCATTTTAGGAACCTCATTTGGCAATTAAAAACAAAATAAGAATGATGAGCAAAAACACGTGGGTAATCCAAATTATTTGTTAGTTGAATCAAAATGTGGTGGGGATTTATTAAACCAATCGTAAAAGCACCCAAAAGTTTCATGCCATGAAAGAAAGAGTGAATGTTTTCTAAATTAATCCTATGAAGAGTGAACTTTTTGACCAAAGTGAATTCTAATGGCTTAGCAAGCTTTTCCACAATCAGATCAAAGCACATAACTGCAAACATGCCTAAAAAGTCAAAATAAGTTATAGGGACTCACCTGAACAACTATCCTTACCAGTGAGGACATCTTTAAATGATTTTGAAACAACGAAGCCAAGGTAGTTGATGCCTAGTTAGATCCAATGGATCGTCAATTTCCCTAGAATCATGGGAGAACAGCCATGATGTCTCCATGTAAAACATGGCAGAGCCACGATTCCAGAAGGAATCCTTTGAGAATCATGCAAAATAGCCATCAAGCAGTGGCTAGAATGCCAAAAATGAGATGGGAAAAGGGTAATATCCAGAGCATGAGGTTGAGGGCTCAAGCTGCGGGTGGGTTTAATTTTAGTTTTTTATTTTTTTAGTTTAGTTTATTTTTTTTATTTTTTAATTTATTTTAGGTTTATTTTATTTTAGGTTTAGGGTTTAGGGTTTAGGGTTTGGGGTTTATGGTTTAGGGTTTAGGTTTTATGGTTTAGGTTTTAGGGTTTTAGGGTTTAGGGTTTAAGGTTTATGGTTTTTAGGGTTTAAGGTTTAGGGTTTAGGTTCTAGGTTTAGGGTTAAAATTTTAGTTTAGGGTTTAGGGTTTTTGTTTTTTTTTATTTTAAGAGAACAAATTGATTCAACATTTCTTCTTGATTTCATCCTTTGGAGTTTTCCTCTTCTTAGACCTAGGAACCTAGACATAGGTTTCTTTAGTTTATTTAGGTGAACACTTGACCTAAGCGAGACTTTGAAGTGTTAATCATTGGATTAGGCCATTGCTTTAGGGACTTGAAAATCACCTTATAGCCTAAACCCAATCCATGTACACATTCTCAAATTCAATTCAAATCCAAATTTCCAACCACACCTCAAACTTGATTTCAAATCCAAATCCAAGTCTAAACTGAATTCCAGATGATTGAAATCCAAGATCAAAATTGCAGAGAGGGAGCGCAGCCGAGAGGGGGTTTTAAAGTTTATGGTTAGTTTGGGGTTTTTTGTTTAGGGTTCAGGGTTTAGGGTTTAGGGTTTAGGGTTTTAGGGTTTAGCATTTATTGTTAGGGTTTACGGTTTAGGCTTTAGTGTTTAAGATTTTTAGGGTTGACCAATTATGGTTTATGATTTAGGGTTTAGGGTTAGCTTAGGGTTTAGGGTTTTGGGTTTTGGGTTTTGGGTTTATGCTTTAGGGTTTAAGGTTTTTATGGTTTAGGGTTTATGGTTTAGGGTTAGTTTAGGGTTTAAGGTTTAGGGTTTAGGTTTAGGGTTAGGGTTAGGGTTTAGGATTTAGGGTTTAGGTTTTATGGTTTAGGGATAGTTTAGGGTTTAGGGTATAGGGTTTAGGGTTAGTTTTAGAGTTTAGGGTTTATGGTTTGGGATTTCTTTCTTTAAAAAATTTAAGTAAACTGGTCGATCTCGATTTATTTAGTTTATTTTATTTTTTATTTTTATTTAGTTTAGTTTTCATTTTTAAATTTTTATTTATTTTAGTTTGTATTTTTTATTTTTATTTAAGTTTTATTTTATTTTATTTTATTTAGGTTTATGTTTTATTTATTTATTTTATTATTAGGTTTTATTTAGTTTAGGTTTAGGTTTTTAGGGGGTTTAGGGTTTAGTGTTTAGGTTTTAGTTTTAGGGTTTTGGGTTTAGGATTTAGGGTTTAGGGTTGTAGGTTTTAGGGTTTAGTGTTTTGGGTTTTAGGGCTTAGGGTTTAGGGTTTAGGGTTTAGGTTTATGGTTTAGGGTTTCGAGTTTTTAGGATTTAGGGTTTAGGGTTTAAGTTTTAGTTTTAGGGTTCAGGTTATAGTCTAGGGTTTATTGTTTTTGGTTTTTCTTTAAATAGATAACAAATTCAGATTCAACATTTCTCCTTTTCGATTTCAACAACCAAGTAACACACCAAGTTTTATAAGACACAAGCAATGATATAGATAAAAAAATGAACTCGCATAGAGCAAATCAAAAACCCTAGATAACTAGAATCGTCTCTACTGTAAAGACAATTCCATAAGTAGCTTATCAGATAAGTCATTCTTCAATTTCTCCAATTCCCATCAGAACCACTGTGGCCTCTTGAGTAGTGGGATCCACAAACATATCCCCGATCTCTCCCTCACGCCACCACCATTTGTAACAGTCACTCCTCCGCCTCCATAACCACCACCTCAGACTTTTACCACCATCCAAATCCACCGGCACCTCCGGATCCCCACCACCACTTCGATAACCATCGCCTCTACCTTTTCCTCACATAGATCTAGGCCGAGGGTTGATCATGTTCTTGTCATCAAGGTTCTGCCCATTCTTAGGGTTTATGTTTATTAGGTTTTAGGGTTTAGTTTTATTTTTAAATTTATTTAGTTACCTTAGGTTTAGGTTTAGGGTTCGGTGTTTAGGGTTAGGGTTTAGGCTATAGGTTTTAAGTTTTAATGTTTAGGGTTTCAGGTTTTATGCCTTTAGGGTTTAGGGTTTAAGGTTAGGGTTTATGGTTTTAGGTTTAGGGTTTTAGGATTTAGGGTTTATGGTTAGGTTTTAGGGTTTAAGGTTTTAGGTTTAGTGCTTAGGTTTTAGGGTTTAGGGTTTTGATGGTTTAGGGTTTAGGGTTTTTGATTTAGGTTTTTAGGGTTTTAGTTTAGTTTAGGTTTAAACTTTAGGTTTAGGTTTTAGGTTTAGTTTAGGGTTTAGGTTTTAGGTTTAGGGTTTATAGCTTAGTTAATTTAGGTTTGTGGTTTTATTGTAGGTTTTAGGTTTATGTTTATTTAGGTTTTGGTTTTTTTAAATTAAGTAAACTGGTAGGTTTAGGTTTATTTAGTTTATTTAGTTTTTATTTATTTATTTTAGTTTATTTTTTGGTTTTTTTTATTTTGATTTATTTTTTATTTTTATTTTATTTAGTTTATGTATTTTAGGTTTTTATTTTCCTTTTGGTTTTTTACTTTAGTTTATTTTATAGGTTTAGGTTTAAGTTTTTTTTTATTTCTTAGTTTACCTTTATTTTTATATTATTTTTTATGTTTAGGTTTTATTTTTCATTTTTAGGTTTCAGTTTAGGTTTTTATTTTCTTTATTTAGGTTGAGGTTTTAGGTTTTTATTTTAAGTTTATTTTTAGGTTTTATTGTTTAGTTTAGGTTTAGGTTTATTTTGAGTTTATTTTATTTTATTTAGTTTAGGGTTTAGGTTTTAGGTTTAGGTTTTATTTATTTTCATTTTATTTATCTTAGTTTAGGTTTACATTTATTTTATTTTGTTTATTTTATTTTTATTTTAGGTTAAAGTTGTTTTTTAATTTAGGGTTTAGGTTTTTTTTTAAATTTATTTTTATGTTTATCTTAGGTTTGGGTTTTTAATTAGTTTTTATTTTATTTTATTTTAAGTTTATTTTCTTTTTATTTTACATTTAGTTTTTATTTTATTAGATTTTTTATTCTTTTTTTTTTTTTAGTTTAGTTTAGGTTTTTATTTGTTGTATTTTAGTTTTTTTATTTTTTATTTTTAGGTTTAGGTTTAGGTTTTATTTTAGGTTTAGGTTTTAGTTTTGGTTTTTATTTATTTTATTATATTATTTTATTTAAGTTTATGTTTTATTTAGTTTAGGTTTAGGTTTTTAGGGTTTATGATTTAGGCTTTATGGTTTGGGGTTTAGGGTTTAAGGTTTAGGGTTTAGGATTTAGGGTTTTAATGTTTAGAGTTTAGGGTTTAAGGTTATTAGTTCAGGGTTCAGTGTGTAGGGTTAGGGTTTTCTTAAAATTTTTTTTAATGCTTTTATCTTTTTTAAATGAAGTAAACATGTACGTTTAGGTTTAATTAATTTATTTAGTTTATTTATTATTTATTTTAGTTTATTTTATTTTTTATTTTTATTTAGGTTTATTTTTATTTTTATTTAGTTTAGTTTATTTATTTTTGGTTTATTTATTTTAGTTTAGTTATTTTTATTTTAATTTATTTTTTTAGGTTCAGGTTTAGGCTTAGTTTATTTTTTTAGTTAAATTTTATTTTTATTTTATTTTTTAGGTTTAGGTTTTATTTTTTTTTTTTTAGGTTTAGGTTTAGGTTTTTATTTTATTTTTTTAGGTTTAGGTTTTATGTTTTTATTTTAGGTTTTTTTTAGGTTTTATTTTTTGTAGTTTAGGTTTAGGTTTATTATTAGTTATTTTATTTTATTTAGGGTTTAGGTTTAGGTTTAGGTTTAGGTTTTATTTATTTTAGTTTAATTTATTTTAGTTTAGGTAAGTTTATTTTAGTTTTATTTTTGGTTTAGGTTTAATTTTTTTTTCGTTTAGGTTTTAGGTTTAATTTTTTTTTTATTTTTAGGTTTTACTTTTAGGTTTAGTTTTTAGGTTTAGGTTTCTATTTAGTTTTTATTTTATTTTATTTGAGGTTTATTTTATTTTTATTTTAGGTTTAGTTTTTATTTTATTTAGGTTTTGTATTTTTTTGGTCTAGTTTAGGTTTTTATTTATTTTATTTTAGTTTAGTTTTTATTATTATTTATTTTCTTTTTAAGTTTAGGTTTAGGTTTAGGTTTAGGTGTTGGTTTTAGTTTAGGCTTTTATTTAATTTTATTTTTTATTTAGTGATTTAGAGAGGGAAACATCAAGGCCATCATTATCAGCATACCTCTTGTAGCCCATCATCCCAAGTCCATCATCCTGCAAGGCTTCAAACTCCTTCAAGCAGTAGACACAATAGCCAACCACAAAGATACTAAAACAAATAAGCCCAATAAGGCAGAAAATTAACCAACCATCAGGGACAACAGTAGTACAGTGGGAACACCACCAAAGCCACCACCAAAGAGGAATAATAAGATCAAAGCAAGCAAGCATCATGACCTTAACAACATAAACCAAAAAAAACCAAGACCAAAAAGAAAAAAAAACATAAGAGTTCATGTCTTCCACAAGCAAACATGAAAGGCGGTAGGCAAAAAACCAAAAAGGAAGCGATAGTTTCAAGAGAGGGAACCATAAGAGGCTAACTAACATGACACCAATAGAGCTAGAAAGAAAGGCCAAAACCCATCCAACCAACCCGACCAAAATAGCCAAACCAAACCAACATAGCACCCATAACCTCAATGACAGAAAATCCAAATCAATGAATAGACCAACAGCATCCATCATGCCAAAACAACCCAAGACAACCAAGAAAATGGTAGAAGTATACAACCTTTAACCAGCCAACCAAAAATGACAACAAAAACAAAAGTACAGCCAAGAGAGGAAGACCATTATAGGAAGAGGCTGAAACCACAACCAAAAAAAAAACCAAACCAAAGCCGACCACCAAAACCCAATCCACAAAAAGAGGAAATAATAGTCAAAATAACCTCCATCTTACAAAATCAATCCAAAATTAGGCCACCAACCCCTCAGATCACGCCACCAATGAAGTGGATAAAGCCAACAAACCGATAATAACCAACCATAACCCAATACCGACCAACCATCACAACTATAGAAAATTCATATCAGTTAAGGAAGCAACCAACCCAGGGATATGGCAAACCCCATATAGAAAATCGCAGGCAAAGCCACCACCCAAATGAAGGTCACAAAAATAACCAAGCAATAATAATCACCCAATAGCAACAATGACCACCAAAAAACACAGGAAAAAAACATATGAACAACCAGGTAGCAATGACCAGGCCAACTTAAAAGTAAGAGCTCAAAAAACAAACCTAGCACAGCCCCAAGAGTGAAAATAAGCAAATGGCCACAACCTAAAGAGGGTTTAGCAAAGGGGAACCAAAAGCAATGGCTCACAAAAACCCAACAGAAAAAACTAAGCCAAGAAAATTATAATCTGAGATTAGGTAATCCAGTGTTATCCAAATTGACCAAACCCCTTAAAAGTTTAAACAAATTTTTATTATCAAATAAAGTGAAATCAGTTAAGTTGGCACCTAAAGTAGCCAACAAATCAGAACAAGCATTACCTTCATGAATGATATGGGAAATTTTATAACGAACTTGATAAAGAAGATTTTTAGTATGATTGAGAAGATAAAATAAATCAACATTTCTTGTTCTATTAGAATTTAGCATGTCAAGAAGCAAGAGCTCATCAACTTCAATATAGATGTTGAGGAAACCTTTATTCAAACAAATTTCAATAGCTTTATTTATAGCCATAAGCTCAGCATAAATAACAGAATGGGCTTTGAGAGGAAAGAACAAATGATAGTACCTTTAGAATACCTAAGAGTACCCCACCATATTTATTGGAAAAGCAGACTTATCAGTATTCACTTTAATCAAATTTTATTTGGGTTTGATCCTATGGATAATCCTAACTCTTTTATAGGAGTCAACATCAGGCAGAATGATACCAAATTTTTTATCCACAAATTTATAGCCTCTAAAATGAATGTTTCTAATAAGATTAGCATTAAACAAGCATGAATTTTTTCTTTAGTTCTACCTCCGATCCTTTTATGGTTCATGGGAATACCATGATATTTAGCATCATTTCTACATCAGATGAACGGATAAGGGTAATAGCAATTAGAACTTTGATATGACCTTTCATGGTTTTTTTGAAGTAGACTTCAAGAAGTTGATATATGGAAAGTGAGCCATGAAAGAAGTTGGTATTAAATAAATCATCATACCATAACCATAATTTAGAAAAATAGCAATTGACAAAAACATGAATAACATTTTCAATAAGGAAATAGCACTTTGAAGGCAAATAAAACCCTTTATTCTAGAGCAAAGAGTCCACATGAACAAAGTTATTCAAAATCCTCCAAGCTAAAACCAAATAAGAAATGGGAATGATATTGTTCCAAAGTTTATTAAAAACATTAGAAGTTTTGCTCTATAATAAAATTCCAAACCTCTTTAAGAACAAAATCATCATTGTAAGAAAGCTTAAGAGAATTTGGCCAAGTTTGTTAGAAAAAAAAGGATATTTATGAAGTTATCTAAGAGAAATAGGGATATAATTCTCAAGTTTGTTTTCATTCCAAGTGTTATTATGCCAGAAAGAGTTAACTTTGATAGCTGCATTAAAGTTGGTAGATAAAAGGCAGTCAATAAGGCCATTGCCAATCTAATTATCTTGCCAAATGAAAGAAGAAAATGAATAGATATTAAGGTTCAAACCCATTTAATGGAGTAAAGCCTTTTCCAAACCGGAGGGTCACCAACTTTATATGCACAAATAAGAGGGTGTTTACCTTGGCAATAATTTTTCATCATAAAATTATCCCAAAGGCTATCATTCTTTCTAAAATTTCACCGAGCTTATGAGAGAAGGCACTTTAGCTTCAATTGGATTACAACTAAGACCATCTTCACCCAAGGGACACAACATTTATGCCGAAGTCAATGCATTATTTTAATAGAATTATTGGATTCCCAAAATATTTATGTAGAGATCAATTGATAAAAGTAGCATTAGTGGGGATAATAATTTGAATCAAACAAAGATGCATTGAATTAAGAGTGCTTAAAAAAGTGAGTGCCACCATAGGAAAGTAAATGATATTCTCAAACATAAATTTTATTTAAAATTTATTGAATTAACTCATCAAAAGATGGGATCATTTGAGCTTTAAAAGAGGTGCACCAAAACTTAAGAGGAAGGTGTTGATGTTTAAAGTTAGTGATATGCAAGATTTGATTAATTTATTATTGGAGATGCTTGAAGAAGTAATAAAATAGGTTTTTTATCATTGATAGATATACCACTTTCTCTACCAAATTTATTTAAAAAAATCTTGAGATTTTTCATATGATGAATTGAAGCATTGCAAAAAATAATAAAATCATCTACAAAGCTTAAATGAGAAATAGGAAGACCACTAAGAGTTTTGAATACATACTAGGATTGTTTAAGACTAGATCGTTGATGCTCCTAGATAAGTACTCGACAACAATAATAAATAAGGTAGAAGATAGATGGACCCCTTATCTTAGGCCATGGGAAGAAGGAAAGAATCCTAAGGCTTCCCCCATTAAGCAAAATAGAAAATCAGGCATTATTAATACAATTTTTAATAAGAAAATTAAATTTATCAAAAAACCAAAATAAATTTAGAATATGGATAATGAAATCCAAAGAGATATTATCAAAAGCTTTGGTAATTTCTAATTTGAATATAATGTTGCCACCTCTAGTCTTAGCATCTAAATCATGAATTAATTCTTGAGCAAGCGAATATTATAGAAATAGATCTACCTCTAACAAAATTAGTTTGGCTTGAGAGATAATCTTATGAAGTAAAGGACTACTGTTAGAATTTTGAAAATAAGCTTATTGAAGAAGGTACAAAACTAATAGTTCTAAAATCAATCCAATAGTCTAGATTATCTTTCTTAGGTATGAGAATAATAAGCTAGAAAATATCTAGAAAAGGATTACTATTAAAAAAATCAACCACAACCTCAAATCATTTTTAATAATAAACTAGCATTTTTTAAAAAATTGGGTAGGAAACCCTCGGACCAACAATAGAATCTATGTTCATGCTATTAAGAACTTTAAAATTTATTCTTCATTATGTACAATAATAGCAACTCATTGTCATTATTGTTTATAATAGAAGGAATCAAGTGTGATTTAGAAATAACTTCATAAGAGAAACTCTTATTAAGCATATTTCTAAAGTAATTAATGGTGAATCCTTATCATTCCATTCTCCATTGTCATCATTAATTTTTTGAATACTATTTAAATCTCTTTTTATTAACTAAAGCATGGAAAAATCTAGTATTTCTATCACCATCCGCAATATGTTTGTTAGCAGGTTTTTGGTGGCAATAAGACTCTTCCATATTTTAAAAATTAATAAGTTTATCTTTCACCTCAATCAAGTCCTTAATATTAGTTGGACCAAACATAACAGAGACTTCAAGATCATAAACCAAATTTTCCATTTCTTTCATATTAGCAAAAAGGTTTTTAAAATAATGCTTGTTCCAACCCGATTTTGTTTAAGTCTTTTAAGCTTAAACCAAAATTTATTCATCCCATAATCAAATTGTCGGATGTAAGGGAGCTTTCCAATTATTAGCCACAATATTAAAGAAATCAATATGCTGAATCCACATGTTCTAAAATCTAAAATGAAAGAAATTTTTAATCTATTAGAGTTATTTTTAATAGAAACCAAAAAGGTGCATGATCATAAGGTTACGCTTAAATGATCACAGTAATAGGCCATTGAGTAATCCATTGAGTATTAAAAAGAATATGGTCCAACCTTTGCCAAAGTCTAGAGTTTTTCCAAGTAAAATTTGAACCCTTAAAGCCAATATCAATCAAATTGCAATCAAGGATCATATTGGAAAATTCTTCCATGGAATGAATATTAGGAGAAACCACCTCTTCATTGAGAAGAATAAAATAGTGTTGAAATCCCCACCAACAAACCAAGGTTTATTGAGAGGTAGCAAAATTCTCAAACTTTCCCAAAGAAGATTTCTACGGATCTATTACAAGATGCATAGACAAAGAGCCCAAACACAATAGTCACCATAAGATATTTGAGCATTGAGAAACTTCATCATCAAGAAACCTCCACAAAATTATTCCAAAACCAAATTTTATTACTAACATTAGAGAAAAATCATTCTAGCAATATGGTTAATTTTGTTTGCATGAATAAGAGGCTCCAAAATAATAAGTAAAAAATATTATGAATATGACAAAGGTTTCTAATATGGTTACAAATAGAGAGGGTATTGATTCCTCTAACATTCCAAACAAGTAAAATAAAACATAAGGAAGTAAAAAAATGTTAAGAAAAGGTTAATTAAGAGAGGGAGAGGTGAGTAGATCTAGTGTTATTGTACCTTTTGGGAGGGATGTTTTAATATTTTTTTAAGCATTTAAGATTTAGAACATTGGTTAGAAGTGAGTTCTCCTTCTTCATTAGAATTTATTAAAGGAAATAGCGGGGTGAAATAGATTTATTAAGAAAGTGTGAACATCAGCCCTTCTTCTTCAATAGATTATTAGACAAAACCAAATATGTTTGAGAATTTAAATCATTCTAAACTAAAGTATAGTTAGGTTTTCAAACTTGAGAAACCAAATTCATATTATCCATTGAATTCAAATGATGCATAACATTGATATCCTCATTAATATTTTCAATTAAAAATTTCATTTTCATCAATAAAATTAAGGATGTGATCAACTTAGAAAAAAGAATCATCATCCAAAAGTTTAGAGAAATTATTATTTTCCACATTAGAAACCTTCAACCTTCAATTGAAGAAATAAGAGGTAAAACAATTTTATAGGACATTCAATGAATCCTTTTTTTTTAATTTTTTTGATATTTATCGATGGTTGTCTAGGGTTAGGAGCAATAGTTTCCTTAATAGAATTTTCTTTTCTAGGTGAGGATGCAGAATGAAACATTTAGAATTATTATGCTCATGGATTTTACAATGAGAAAAAGAGGAAATTTTGAAAATCAACTTTATGCATATAACCATAATTTTAGATCCCAACCAAATTTCTTTGGGGTGTTTCTTGGTAATGTCTAATTCTACAAGGATCTAGCCATAGAAGGTCAAGATTTTGTATTTTGTTTGATCAATTGGACCAACCAAATAAAGCACCCACAACAACAAAAATTGATGATTAACTAAATAAATTTGCATTTTGGGGAGAGAAATCCAAAATGAAATGATTGGTGATTCTTCTCTAATATCAAATAGTGGAGTCCGTTTTAGGAACCTCATTTGGCAATTGAAAACAAAATAAGAATGATGAGCAAAAACACATGGGTAATCTAAATTATTTGTTAATTGAATCAAAATGTGGTGGGGATTAATTAAACCAATCGTAAAAGCACCCAAAAGTTTCATACCATGAAAGAAAGAGCAAATGTTTTGTAAATTCATCCTATGAAGAGTGTACTTTTTGACCAAAGTGAATTCTAATGGCTTAACAAGCTTTTTCACAATCAGATCAAAGCACATAACTGCAAACATGCCTAAAAAAGTCAAAACAAGTTATAGGGACTCACCTGAACAACTATCCTTACCAGTGAGGACATCTTTAAATGATTTTGAAGCAATGGAAGCCAAGGTAGTTGATGCCCTAGTTAGATCCAATGGATTTATCAATTTCCCCATAGAATCATCATGGGGAAGATGCCAAACCAGTGTCACTCCAGTAAAACACAAAGTGGCAGCCATCGATTCAGAAGGAATCCTGAGAATCATGCAAAATTCAAGCGTGTGGAAGCCAAAATGAGAGGGAAAAGGGAATATCGAGCATGAGGTTGAGGCTGTGGGTGGGTTTAGTTTTAGTTTTTTATTTTTTTAGTTTAGTTTATTTTTTTTTATTTTTTAGTTTATTTTAGGTTTATTTTATTTTAGGTTTAGGGTTTAGGGTTTGGGGTTTATGGTTTAGGGTTTAGGTTTTATGGTTTAGGTTTTAGGGTTTTAGGGTTTAGGGTTTAAGGTTAATGGTTTTTAGGGTTTAAGGTTTAGGGTTTAGGTTCTAGATTTAGGGTTAAAATTTTAGTTTAGGGTTTAGGGTTTTTGTTTTTTTTTATTTTAACAGAGAACAAATTCATATTCAACATTTCTTCTTCTCGATTTCATCACTTTTGGAGTGAGTTCTCAACCTCCTCTTCTTAGACCTAGGAACCTTTTTTTTTCTTTCACATGAGACACTCTATAGATTAGGTGAACACTTGACCTGGCAGAGACTTTGAAGTGTTCATAGGATTATGCCATGCTTTGGGACTTAGGAAAATCACCTACCTATAGCCTAAACCCAATCCATGTACACATTCTTAAATTCAATTCAAATCAAATTTCAAACCACACCTCAAACTTGATTTCAAATCCAAATCCAAGTCTCAAATGATTCCAAATCCCAAACTTGAAAACCTTCAATCAACATTCAAATCCAATTCCAAAATCCAATTGAATAAATCAAACTTGAAAATCTTCCAAATATAAATGAAATATAAATTCAAATAGCCATAAAATCCTTCAAAATTAATCCATTTAAGATTTTCCTTGAACAAAACCATCAAATCAAGCCAAACTCAATAGATTTTCTTTTATAAATCATTCCTTCAATCATCTATCAAATATAAATGAAATACAATCATCTAGTCAAACAAAAAAATCAAAATCAAACCCAATTAGCCCATTTGAAAATATTCAAATGAACCAAAACCATCTAATCAAAACCAATAATTAATTTATATATCAATCATTTCATATATAAATTGAACTAAATCAAACTCAACCCAAAATCAAAATCCAATCACTTGATCTTCAAAATCATTTGTCTTCATTTAATGAATGGCATCAAATACAACCCATTTTGAGTCAAACTAAGTTTGACCAAATCATTTGATTTATATAATTCAAAATCAACTCAATATTTTGAATAATTTGACTAATCAATATAAATACATTAATAAAATCAATCCTACCAAAAATAAATCCAATAAATCACTTGTCCTAAATTGTGGCCAATACCTAAATTAACCTGAACCAAAATTCAATTCAATCCAAATCAAAGTGAGTTAATCTAATCTAAACTTTATTCCATGATTGTTGATCACCCTTGGATGATCAATTTATATAAATTGGGTCAAACCAAGTGAACCTATCGCATTGACCAAGTCAACCCTTTGCCTATATGAACCCAAACTAGACACAACCTAAGCCAAATCCATTGAAACCAATGATTCAAATCAACAAAAAAATCAACATTTAAACATGACTTGACCTTCAATTGAGCCAAACCTAGCCCAAATAGCCCTCTTGACCCAAGTTGACCCTTTATGTCAATTTGGGTCAACTTGGATTTAATTTGGATTAAATTTAGTTTGATCTAATTTGAACATTTATGTCAATTGACCCAAAATAAATCCAAATTAAATTAAACCAAAAAAATGCAATGCTCTCCAAATAGTCATATGAACTTGACCTAACCCTTGGTTTGACCCAATTTGACCAATTGGTCAACCTAACCCATTTTGATCCAATTTGACCCAAATGGGTAAAATTGAGCCAAACCTAACCAAATAAACTCAAAATGACATGAAATTTGGTCCAACTCACTTTTAACTCATTTCAAATCAACCTAAATCAAATTCAATGCCAAATGACCACTCTACCCTTGGGCTAGGGGTATCACATAAGATAAAACACCTATGTAAATAGTCATTTCTCTTTCTTGGCCACTTAACTTAACACTCATCCGTAGGTCCACTTAGGATCCAAGAACACTTTCCAACCAAATCCAAGAGGTGGTTGGGTCAGCCATGACTCATGGGAGGGGAGGGGGGGGAGAAATCACCTCCCCTTCCCCATTGGAAGACTTGGCATGAAGGACCTCCACTTCCCTTTGCTAGGACACCCACTTGTCCTTCATAGCAGCCACATCCCATGCCTTGGACAACCAAATTAAGCCACCTAAGGAGAATCCCAACCACCTCAAGCCAAGGACACCCACTTGGAGCCAATAATCACCATGAATGAGGTCATTTTTGGCCATTGCAAGGAGACAAGAAATAGAGAGGAAAAAACTCTACCTCACACACTCATTTCAGTCTTCTAAAGCTCCCAAACCAACCAACAACCATTCCCACTTGGTTTTTGAGCAAAATCTATCAAAATCAAGTGGATTCTGACCAGGAAGTGATGATCATTAGTGGATACATTATTTTGAATTGAAGTAAGAGCCAGAACCCATTATAAAGCTTCTTTTATCCTCAAGAGGATCATCATCACCAAAAAAATCATCTGAGGTAATTCTCAACAACCATAGTTGGCCTTAGGTTCTTTTATTTGTGATGATTTTTGCTCAATTTTAGAAATTTTCTTTAGCAAGGGTTAATTAATGCTTAAATTAGTTATCTTAACATGATTTGATTATCCTTAGGAATTAATTTAATTGATTGAAATCACATGTTTATGATTATTAATTCCTTTCTAATCATGTTAAATGTTGTATGTCATTTACAATCATACATTAATCTTTTCAAAATTAATTAAATCAAATGGTTTTCCTAGATGTCAAGCTTGAATGTGTTGATTTATTTTAAAATATGTGTGGCCATTATCACTATTAAATCCAAATACACTCTCCAATGCTTAGAAATGAATGGTTACATGTGATATGAATGCTAGTTATAAATACATAGGAGATGTATGTGATTATAGCTTAAAGTGAAGCTCCTTTCCTTTTATTCATTTTTATTTATATAAGTGAGAATGTTAATGGGTATATAGTTTGACATCCCGGAATAATAAAGCTTTAGTTAGCCCAAGGAATTTGATTACCCCTAGTTTAACAACATATATACTCCATTTGCTTTCATTCTTTGTATTTCAATTCTAGAATTTGGATGAGGCTTTAATTCATATACATAAATGATTCAATCAAATTAAATATCATTTTTTGCATGATTTTCATTCTCCAAATTATGAATACATGTGTATCTATCTAAGAAAAGTGGTATATAGTCTGGACATCCTGGGAATATGAGGCTTTAGCTAGCCCTAAGGAGGTCATTTGACTACCTCACTTCCTTGGTTTAACAAAGGCACATACTTGCTTATGTCTTTTATACATACATCTATGTATTTAATTAGAGATTGGTAATCCTTCCTTATTAATAAAAACACATGCATTTAATTGTTCTAGTGATTGAATTAATTGATTATGTGATTTGGAGCTCTCTTTCTTATGTTCATGCATGTAAATTTACATATGGTTTGAATGTAATGGTGTATAGTCTGACACTGAATATGAGCTCCAAGGAGGTCCATTTGATTACCTCACTTCTCTAGTTAATGATGACATGTACATGTTTAATTTCATCCCTATGTATTTGTATAAGAATTTAGATAGAGCCTTAAATTAATATGATAAAATAGTTCAATCAGAGGGGAAATATGAAGCTTCAAATGTACATACTCACATCCATCATTCAAGTGTGCTAAAACATATTGTATGTGTAGGTATACTTAAGACTTAATCATATGCATGTTACATGTGATAGAAATGAATGATTTAGCATGTGTCATGTGATAGTATTTCGATTAGATTAATCTTGAGAAGCCTTTCACATTGAATAGAATTATTTAAAGAGAACCTAAACTTAGTACTAATCTAAAATGTGTAATAAGCTATTCACTAAAGAGAACTAAATAAAAATAACATGCTTTAGAAAGTGGTTTAAGGTAGGGATGAAAGAGGGTAACCTCTTTTCTTCTCTTACAAGACTTAGTTGTTAGGTGTAGGCCATATGAAACAAAAGAAAACATAAATTAAAACTTGCAAATCAATTAAAGCACTTGAAGTGAAACCACCCTTTAAGTTGAATCTTTCTACACTTAGAAAATCTTAACTCTAAAGCCTAGTTAGGACATACCACACATTAGATTAAGTCACCACTTCTAGCCTTATGTTAGGATGGTGCATGGTGTGATGTATGTTTTATTTTGTGATGTATTATTTTAGACTAGATGTTAGGGTGCATATTTTGTAGACTGGATGGTAGGTCGTGATTAGCCTAATCATGTTTTCTATAGGGAATTATGTTTAAGGGGTTGCTTAAAAGTAAATATCAATGCTCTTTTTATAAGTTGCTTATGCCTCTAAGCATAATCCAAGTTAAGGCAGGTGGGCTTTGTTACCCATGTGCAGGGTGCTAAGTCCAAATTATAAATATAATTGCTTGGGTTGTATGTGTGTTTAGCTAACACCTATCTTGTAGGTGTAGTTAGATTTACTTTTCTCATTTTTAATGTAATTTTAAATTAAGAATTAGGATTAGTGCTATGAGGGTATAAGGATGAGCATTGGCTAGAAGGCTTTGTCCTAGGAGGCCATGTGATGCCTTTGAAGTGGAGCAAACCAAATCAAAGGAGGAAGATACATGAAGACATGAAGACTTGAAGACCCCCATATCATTTATCATTTGTAAATTGCAAATTATTCTTTTATGTATCACATTTTATAAGGGTAGAGGTCAGCTACCCATTTCTCTTTTCATGTTGTACTACAGCACCCTACCGCACTAGCTTGTTATTCTTTTACTTTAGCTATAAAAATGGTTTGATGTTGTGTTTAAAGTACACAATTAGGTTGGCTTGCTTTTCTTAGTTTCCTTATATGTTTGATGTTTGAATGTGTGGAATGTGATTAGGCTCTTAGAAAAAAATTAACCTTTCTACCCAACAAACTCATAACTAAAGTTTTAAGCAATTCATAACCTCACATAAAGCCTAGGACATAAATCAAGATAATTAAAAGATTTAGCAACCCCTTAACTGAATGTTGAATGGCCAACAACATGCACATCATATTGTTTCGCTCTTGAAAAAAGAGGATTTCCATCCTACAATAGTGGAATTCTTGACTTGTGAGGGCATCCCTTGTGTTGGAAAACACCCCTTTCTTATTGATTTAGCCAACAACCTTATTTCATCATGCATGTAGGCATCAAAACCAAAAACCTATGTCAAAATGAAAGTGTCAAAATAAATAAAATTTGAAAATATTTTGCACTAGACTAAGTCATATGCTCATACCACTCATGCTCTAGTCTCTTAGGGAGTGGGTTTAAGAACTTTAGTTTCTTTCTAATTAAATAATAGCCTAACTAATCTTACAAATCATATGACCAGACTTCATGGATTTAAAGCAGAGGTGTTAGCTGGCTACCACTCTAGCGTAAGTTAGCAAAGAGCAATTTATCCTCTCTTATGGAGTTAAACCATATGTCCATTTTCGCTTAGATTTAGGCCACGCTTTGGCTTATGCTAAAGCTTCATAGATTTAAGATCTGAGGTGGTTGTTTCTTTTGAGCTACAAGCATAAATCCTCACCTCTTAGGCATCTCCACAATCTTGTGTTGTTGGATTACAAGTCCTAGCTTTCTAATGAAATGTCAACTTTAACACTATTGATCTTCTCTTTAATTTCAAAATTATAAAGCCAAATTATAGGATAGGTTCAAATGCTCACTAGGTTTCTTAGTATAAAGAGCATTCCCTACTCATTTTCTTTGGCTTCGATAATAAGTCTTCTCCTTGGGTTTTCCCACTTGATTTTCCAATACAACTAATCCTTTGATAGTCTAGCCTTGAAATCATTGAAGACTTTAATTGATACTTTAATCGAGAGTATTCATAAGGGATTCACATCTCTTAGGATGTAATTAAACAATGATAGCCTCCATAGGGAACTTAACTGGCTTAATATAAACCTACTTTACTTTTCCATGTAAAGTAGGGAAAGATCTTTAATTTATTCAAGACCCATCATGCCTTTGGAGTCCTTATTAGGTGATTATGTCCATTATATGATGTTTTCTATCTTTTGAGATACTTCATCTTTGCTTAATGTCATACCCATCATTTCAATAAGTACCCCTAAGATCTGTGGTGTCCCATCTAAAAAAAACATAGATTTTCTAGCGACTCCAGGGAGGGTTCCTCTCCATCTCTAGTAGCAATTATTGTCTCCAAACATCTATAGTGGACTTGTATTTTATATGATTCCAAGACTATCTTTCTTTTTTTATTGGCACTTAGCCTATTTCATCTTTATGTTGAGCTACATCCTTTAGCTTTTAAGACCTCACTCCATGTTGGTCTTAAAACCCCTATTGGTCCCCAATAGGTAAATAAAATTTTAATTAACTAGGACATGACTAAAAATTTAGAACCTCTTTACCATTCTCTTGGTGAGGCAAGGTTCATTTCATACTTAAGAAAATAAACTCTTTGCAAAAAAAAAAATATAATTTCAAATAGCACTTCTCAAATTAAAATTCACATGACAAAATATTTACATTTAAAGATAACAAAACCTCTTTCAACAATATCCATGATTGTTACGTGGAGGTTCTTTTAAAAATTTAAAATCAAATAATTTTAAAATCCTTTTGAAAAGCACATATTTCAAAATAGTAATCTCCATTCAACACACTAAGCTTGTTGAATGAAGATTTTATTTTCAAACAAGATCATGACATAAAATTGAAATTTAGTTGCTGGAAGTCTCTTTTCATCTTTGAAAATCAAAAGAAAATATAATTGATTTCCATTTAACATACCTAAATTTGTTAACTGGAAGTCCCCTTTTCCAAAATCATTAAAAATTAAAATACATTTGAATTCCATTTGACATACCCAAATTTTTCAAATGAGAATTCCCTTTTTCAAAATCAAAATCAAATTGGACTCTGCATAATATACCCACATTTGCTAAGTAGAGTTCCCTTTTTAAAATCACAAATAAATCAAACACACTTGAACACCATTTGACATACCCAAATTTGTCAAATGACAGTCCCACCTTTTTAAAATTGAAAACATTTTGAACTTTATTTAACATACCACATTTGTTAAGTAGAAGTTCTCTTTTCAAAAAAAAATGAAACAAACTTGAGCCCTACTTAATATACCGAGTTTGTTAAGTAAGGGTCTCATTTTTCAAAATCAAATCAAAATACATCAAACACATTGGGCATCACTTAGAATACCAAAATTTTCTAAGTAAGGATTCCATTTTCAAATCGAATTCAACAAATCAAACACATGACACACATCATCACAAATTACAAAAATGCATTCAAAAATTATTTTCAAACATCCACTTGTATCTCATTTAGCACACATAAATTTGCTAAGTGAAGATTCCAAAATCAAATCAAAACAAATTCAATTGACCCTCCATTTAGCATACCCAAATTTTGTTAAATGAGGGTCCAAAACATAAAATCAAATTCAATTGTGAGCTAATGGAAGCATCAATTAAGAGCCTCTCCAAAACATTTGAACCCCATTTAACATACCTAAATTTGTTGAATGTGGGTTCTAAATTTAAATCAAATTCAAAGTCACTCCTCACTGGTGAAATTTTTTTTAATATGGTCACAATTCAAATCTTGGGAGAAATGAAAGAGGCAAGCATATAAATTCATCTTTTTTAAGATGCCTGATCCACATTACTTATTTAGGTGATTGATGTCATCAAGGAAATAGTGTACTATCTTGAAAGATAGAAGTCACTACCCTTTAATGGACCTAATCACCTCAATAAGGACTCTAAGGATGATGGGTGCCTGAGATTCTTTCCCCTACTTTACATGAAAAAGTAAAGCGGTTTATTTTAAATCGGGTTCATTAAGTTCCTATAGGGCAAGCCATAGTTAATTACATCCTAAAGAATGGGGATTCCTTTGAAAAACTCTCGATTAAGGTAAATGATTGTTGTCTTCAAAGATTTCAATAGGAAAGGACTATCAATCGATTGGTTCATTTTTGAAGATCAAATGGGACTAATCAAAGAGGGGGGGGGTTATTATCGAAGCCAAAATGGAAGATAAGTAGAGATGCTCATGATGTTATGAAACCTAACAAGCATCTCAAATTATCCTACAGTTGGGCTTTACATTTTTGAAATTGATTTAGTTTGTTTGAGTTAAATTTTTCATTAGAAATTTAGGACTTATGATTCCTTAACACAAGATTAAGAAATGCCTAAGAGGTGAGGAATTAAGCTTATGGCCCACAAAGGAGAAGCAACCTTAGAACCTAAATCTAGGGAGCTTTGGCGAGGGCCAAAAGCACAACCTAAATCTAAGGAGAAAAATGGGTATTTGGTTTGTCTCTACAAGAGAGGACAAACCACCGACTTGGACTTATGCGGGGTGGATGCCAACTGACTCCTTCTATGATTTTAAATATATGTAGGCAAGTCTTTATGCTTATGCAAGATTGCTAGGCTATTATTTATTTAGAAAGAGACTAAGTCCTTAAACGCACTCCCTAAATTGACTAGATCATGTAAAGGGCATGCTTCAAATGACCTAAATCTAATGCAATTCAAATTTCATTTTATTTTTATTTTTGTGCAATTATTTTGACTCAGTCTAATAGGATTCATATGACTAATACATGAGAAAGAAGGTTATTGGCCAAAATCGAGAAGGGAGGAGGTGAGTTTCCACCATGGCTCTCAAGGTCAAATAAGTTTCTCTGAAAAGGTGGAAGCCCTCAATCAAGAGTGAAATAAGATGCATTTGTGCATGATATTAGAAATGCTCATCCTAAGGGGTTGCTAATTTTATCTTGATTTTAGTCCTAAGCTTTAGGTGAGGTTATGAATTGTTTAATTTAATTTTGAGTTGTCAAGTTGGGTAAAAGATTTATTTATCCCTAAAGAGCCTAATCCACATCTAGGCCATACATAAAACCAGGAAGAAATTAGGAGAATCATGCCACTTAATGCAAAAGCTAAATAAATTATCCTCCAATTTATAAAGCTAATCAAAAAAAATAAAGGTCATTGTGGTGGGGCACCACAAACCAAAATATCAAATGTGGTAGAAGCTCCCTTATACAACTTCAGTTATAAATGAATTAAATTACTATTAAGCAAGGAATTCATTGTTATGGGGTCTTCAAGCTTTATTTCTTATTTCTTCTTTTTGGTTCCTTATTTTGGATGGTTGGAACGTAGATGCTCCAAGACTTCACATGGTGCATAAAATAGGATCTTATGACCAATGCTCATCCTAATCCCCATAATAATTATTCCACTAATTGCACAAATTTACATGAAAAGGAAAAAATCTGAAAATCTAACTAACACCAAAATAAGGTTAATAAAGGTATAAAGCACCAGTAAAAGCATTTATATTTTATTTATGATAGCACCCATAAGCACAAACCCTACAAAAGAATAGTTAGACTAAGAAACGTCTACCATTCATTCTGAGCATACATCCTAACATCTAGTCTAAAACATATATCACAAAATAAAAAAACATCAAACCATGCAAATAACCTAAAGCTAGAAGTAGTGGCTAAATAATATGTGTGCTTTGAAGGCTTGTGTGGTATGCTTAGCTATGGCTTTAGGTTCAAATTTTCTAAGTGTGAAGAACATGTTCAACTTAGAGGAGGGATTCATTTGAGTTGTTTAATTATTTTGGATTGATTTTATTTCATGTTTTATTTAGTTTAAGTGGATCCTACAATTAATTACTAAGTTATGAAGAGGGAAAGAGAGAGAACTTCTCTTTCCTTTAAGTAATTTCTAAAGTAGATTCACATTTTAGTTTTGTTTAGGTGAATGTTTTGATTAAATATTTTAATTAATCCTAAGTTTAGAAGAACTCTAAAACAAATCTATTCAAAAGAAAGGCATTTTAAGATTAAATAAAATGAATCAAAATTCACATAACACACATTACTTCATTTTCTTTCCCAACATATATAATATGCATATGGATGGATCCTAAGCATATATATACATACAAATGAGAGTATTTAACAAACTTTATGATGCATGCTAACTAATCCATTTAAGGAAATTTAGAAGTTGAATATGCATGATTTTCTTAAGTAGAAAGAGAATTCGTTATCCAAATTTTCACCTACACACATGAAAGTAAGAAAGGCATAAGTGAGTACAATGCCATTGTTAACGGAGGTGTAAGGTACAAGACCTACTTAGGGCTACTTAAAATATAACCTCAGGGTTGTCTAGACTAATATACCACTTTCCTTAAATACAAAACATATATAAAGAAATGAAATAGAAAGGAGAATGCAAAAGTTGTTTAATGGATTCATTTTATTTATGCAATTTATGTATGCAAGTATAGGTAACCCTTCTTAAGTGATAGCATAGGGATGAATAGGGTATGGAATTAAGTAAGTGTTGGGTTCTTTTCAAATGAACCCTACTTCTTACCAACTCTATTCAAAACTATACCAACATAAGAAAGAAAGGAAACATATGATAAGCATGCCTTTATAATCTATCACATGCAAACTCATAATTAAAATATAAGTAGCATACTTTCATATTTGGTATTTGATTTATGTATTTTGAAAATAATTTGGATAATAGTATTTCTACTTTACTTTAGCTACAAACTTGACATAAAGTAAACAATTTCATTTTAAATTTGAATTTGAAAAATATGAATGCATGAAACCACATGACATACAAATTTAACATGTTGGGGAAAGATGAAAGCAATGAAAGCATGTAAACAAGTTCATTTCACTTAAATCCTAAAGACATTCTTATAGAATAAGAAAATTTAAAATAAATCAAAGTGAACTCAAAGTGATTTTTGTTTATTTTGAAGTTTGATTTAATTTTGAAAAGGTGAGATGAGTTTGTTGTTTCCTAACCCATTCCACATGTGTTTGATATTTTTGTTTAATTTTTAGATAATTAGATCCATTTTTTATGCATTGATTAGGTTAAGGTATGAATTAAGTAACTTAATTAACCCTTACACTAACCTCGAATAATTAACCAAATAATTATGAGAATGAGATGACATCACAAGGAATTTAAATTTGCAATGCACCTAATAAGAAAGAGGCCTAATGCAATTCGGCTAGCAATTAAAAGTTAATTAAGCTAAGGGGTTTAGCTTAAGTAATTTCAAAACACTTTCACACATGTGAATTGGGTTTTGATTTCCTTAATTGAACTTAGGCTATTAAACACCTAAGCATCTACCCAAAGTAGATTAATTAAGTTTTGGAACTTTTAGAATTATTAGAAATTAATTAAGGGGATAATTAATGAATTAACCCTTAATTAAGAGGAGATTAAGGAGAAAAAGGGGGTTTAGGGAATAGCTTAGGGGAAATGCCACAAAAATATTCCATAAACCTCCTACTTATTGGATCTGACCTTAATCAACCCTAATCATGGGTTAAAATCACTAATTACACCTTAATTATCCTTAAATAAGGAGGGTAATTAGGAAATTCATGTTGATTCTTCTAATCAAGCATTCAATAAATCCCAAGAAAATTAGGGGAGATAGAAGTCATCCTTTAAAACATACCCAAGAAATTTTGGATTAATCAGAGCTTAATTAAAAAGTAATTAGCAAAATAAACTTTTCAATAAAACCTAAATTCAGAGAAAAGAATAATTTAAAACCAATTGAAATTAATTTTAAAATATTCTAGGTTTAATTATCTATCCATAGAATTTTAATTCATATTTTGCTATATTTTCTAGAGGGAGTTATGAATTTTAGAAGATCCTTAGTTAATTAGAAATTAATTATGCATTTAACTAATCTAATCACGGCGTGTGGCGTGGTGTCGGCGCTTTACATGCGCACCATGAGGGTTACTTAAGTAGTCAAATCCCAGATGGTGGCGGTGCGCGATTTGATCCTACATCGATCAAAGATCGGATGGCGAGATCTCCCATGGTTTTAAAATAAATAACAGATATCTCAATGTGGAAAATTATCTCGGCCATCCATTTAAAATGTGCAGATGGATGGTTGAGATATCCCAACTTCTTCCCCTTTATCAACAGAGACTGTTCATGATCAAGGGGAAGATCCAACTTCAGCATGGATTCAAATCAAAGACAACCCACACCATCTAAAGCTAATGGCGAAAATCCAATGGTCAAAATTGATGGGGTGAAAATTTCTTTCACAAAGCTCCACCACCAGTTTAATGGTCCAAAATCCCATACCTCACCGAGGTGATCCTTGATTCCTTGGAGAAGCTTGTGAGATGAAGCCTTGCTAAAGTTTTGAGCACTTGAGGTTGAGTGGATCTTCCTATGGGTCACCTCCTCCTTAGCTTAAGCTTGACTTTGATCCAATTCAATCCTTCCTTTCTATGAGAACTCCAAAGGAAGCTTGGGTGCACTCGACTTAGCTCTTGATGAAGTATGCAAGAGCAATTGGTTGGAGATTGAGTGAAGAAGAAGTTAGCTCTTCAATGGACTTCCCCTATTTTCAAAGTCTAAAAATTGAGAAATGGTTTTCAAATCCTCTAAGAAGCTTGAATACTCTCGATGCTTGCTCGAGTTCCTTAGCTTCAACAAGAGGAAGTGAGTGAATTGAATTAGGGGAGTATATCTCCCCCTTGAAGGATGTGGGTGATACTCACCATTTTGATCCAATTGATCATAGGCAGTGGGTTGTTTGATTAAGGGTGTGCACATGGTTAGTTTGAGCCAAGGAGTGGATTGCCAACCTCTCATGTGCTTGAATTTGAGTTTGAGTGGGAGTTTGAATTTTGCATTTTGACCCATAGTGGGTTTGGTCTAGGGACCAATTGGGCCAAACCCATTGGGTTGGTTGCACCACTCTCCCTTGTCCCCTTGAGCTTTTAGGAAAGCCTCAAGTGGATGTGAAAGGGTATGACCAAATTACCCATGGGTTAAGCCAAAATTTGTTTTATGGCCTAGGGTAGAATGGTCATTTTGCTATTTTTCACTTTGGGTATGTTGGGTATGTGGAGAAACTAGGTTTGGCCAAGTTTCATGAGATTTGGAATTTATTTGATAGGGTTTGGCTCATGTTGACCCATTTAGGTCAAAATGGGTCAACTTGGGCAAGTTGACCAATAGGTCAAATTGGGTCAAACCAAGGGTTAGGACAAGTTCATATGACCATTTGAAATGTTTTGGTGACTTTGGTTTGATTCAATTTGGTATAGTTTTGAATTTGGTTCATATGACTTCATTTAGGTCAAATGGGTCAAGTTGACTTGACCCATTTAACCTATTTGACCATTTGAGGTAGGTCAAGGGTAGGTTTAGGTTTGGTTAGTCATATGGAGTGGATTTGTATCTTTGTTTCCAATCAATTTTGGTTATGTTCAAATTTGGCTCAACATGACCCTTTTAGGTCATGTTGGGTCTAAGGTCAATTGGGCTGGGTTGGGTCTAGTTGGTCAATTGAGGCTTTGGTCAAGTTCAACAAGTGATTTGGAATGAACTTGACCCATTGGTTTGGGTCAATTTGTCTTAGATCAAGTTTTGACACATTTTGACCCTTTAGGTCAAAATGGGTCAACTTGGGTCAAGTGAATTGGGCTGGGTTAGGCTCAAATGTTGCCTTTATCAAGTTCAAACATAAGTCATGAGTGAACTTAGATCAATGGTTTTAATCAATTTGGCCTATGGTGGAATTTGGCTATGTTAGGTTTCATTTTAGGTTAAGTGTCGACTTGGTCAACCCTTAGGTTTGACTTAGTTTGAATCAATTTGATTGATTGATCATCCCATGATGATTGTTGATCATGATAAGAGGGATATATGAGTTTGGTTCAATCCAATTTGGTTAGGATCAAAAATTAGCTCAAAAGGGTACTTTAAGTCACTTTGGGTAAAGTGAGCCTAAGTGGGTCAAATGGCTTGGCTGAGGCTTGATTTGAAGTTGGTTGATCTTGTATATGGACTCATGGTTGAAATATAAATCCATTTACAAGTGGTTTAAAGTCAAATGGGTTTTGATCCATTTGATAATTTCATATTCAAAGGAAGAATATGAAGGGTTTTGGGTTTGATTTTTGACTTGGGTTTTGATTGATTGGTGATTGAAGTTTGGATTTATATATGAGCTCATGATTGTAGGGTTGATTGAATCATTAGAGAAAATCAAGAGTTTGGCTTGATTTGAAGTTGATTTGGCTAAGTTCAAGATTTTGACTTCAAAGGCTTAGATTGGATTTTGAGTTGATTTGAGTTTGATTTTGGAATAGGTTTTGATTGTTTGAATTTATATTTCATTTGTGAATATAAATGAGAATATAAATGGATCATGAGAAAATTTCAAGGATTTGAAGTGGTTTAATCATGATTTGGGCTAAGTCCATTAAGAAATTTAAAGGACTTAGGAAAATTTGGAGTAAGGTTTTGAATTTTTTGAATTTGGTTTGATTGATTTATATTTATATTTCATTTATATATGTGAATATAAATGAGAATATAAAAATTATGAAAATCCCATGACTTTGATATGGTGATCAAGATTTAGGCTAAGTTCATTAATGGAAAATTAATGACTTAAGGAGATTTTAAATTAAATTTAATTTTTTGCCTTTGATTTGATTGATTTATATTTATATTTCATTTATATATGTGAATATAAATGAGAATATAAATGAGTTTTGAGAGAATCCCATGAGTTTGAATTGATTTGAACAAAGTTTAGGCTAAGTCCATTAATGGAAAATTAAGGGACTTAAAAAAATTTCATGAATTGATTTGGAATTTTGAGTTTAGTTTGATTGATTTGAATTTATATTTCATTTATATATGTGAATATAAATGAGAATATAAATAGATTATGAGAAAATCTCAAAGATTTTATTTGATTTAGATCATGATTTTTGTTAAGTCCTTAAGTGGAAAGGACTTAGGCAAAATTTTTAATGAATTTTGATCATGTCATCATGAATTTCAATCATAATGGAGTTGATTTGAATTTGGAGAAAATCAATTAAGATTGATTTGAGTTTTAATTGAAAGAAGGAAAGTGAGAATGGTTTAAGCTAAGGGTAGGAAATTTTCCTAACACCCAAGGCATGACTATTCTATGGCTAACTCTTCTAAGTCTCTAGGGATAGATTTGAGTATCCACCTAATCACTAGATGTGTCTTAAGATGAAGGAACTCTTAAAGTCTAAGAGGAATTTTATGTCTAAGATGGAGGGTTGAGAGCTCATTCTAAAAATGAGGTCAACAAAGGCACCCAATAAGTGTGGTGTGACGAAGGAACACATGCGTATATTGACCAAAATGATCAAAACACTGAAAGATCACAAAGCACTAATAAAAGCAATCTATCCTTAACCCAAGGAAAAGAAACAAGAGCTTGGTGCAATGTGGCTCTACTTATGCCCAAGACATAAGAGAGAGGGAAAAAATCCACTAAGGGATAGAGTGTGAACCTTCCACTAGAAGCAAGTGTCACAAGGGAATGAAAGGTTTGATTTGATTCTCTCACGAGGAGCGATTTTATTTGTTCCTTGGGGAAGTGGATTGAATTTGTTTTAAATTTGTTAGGTTTTGAATTTTTAGATGAACCTTATTGGTTTTCCAAAGAGGTATCCTACTAAACACTTGGTAGGACTAGCCAAGCAAAGGGATGCATTTCGATATACACCAGATGTACTAAGAAGAAAGTGTAGTAGACTTACATCCTCCAAAGTAGAGACCAATTGTTGGGGTAATCTATTGGTAAGGCAATAGATTGAACCCAACCTAGGGCTGACTATTAAGTGAATGCCACTGCGGGACTTAGATCAGCTCAAAGATAGTCAAGATTGATTTCATTTTTTTTTTTTGTTCATTCGATTATGATGGATCCCATAGGTTTGCAATGAACTACTGAGTATGGGCTATGGAAGCTTACTAACTTCAGTTTACCAATTCAAGGGAGTAGTCTACCAACCATGAGGTAAGACTATCCAACAAAGGGGAAATGCCTTTGTATACAATGGCCAGGTTAGGAAGAAAGCACGGGGACACACATCTTCAGGAATAGGGTGATTGGTTGCATTGGGCAACAAACGACCTAGGTGACTGAGTGAATGCATTGGGGACTTAAATCATCAAGGATAGTCAAAGATTGATTTCATTTTTTAGGTTTGTTTGTGGATTTTGTTGGTTTGCGATGGATCATGTTGAGAAGGAGCTAATAAAAGCCTAGACCTATCTCAAATTCACTGAAACAAAGGGAGTAGCTTTTCGACCGATGAGAGAACTATCCAACCAAAGGAGTGCCTTTTGGTTTACAATGATCAATTGGGGAAGAAAGCTCATGGACTCACATCTTCCACTAGAAAAGAACACTAGGGTGATCGGTTGCTTTGGGCAACAAATCAAACCCAACCTAGGGCTGTTTGTCAATTTTTGACAATCATGCTAGAAAGAAAGCATCATAGTCTTATATCTTTCAAAGTGGAATGACTTGGTAACACGCTTGTGGAAAAATAGATTGAACTAAGGCTACGGGTGAGTACCAACCGAATTTATCTCAACTCAGGTAGTCAAGCAATTCCTATAGGGAGTTCTGCTGACACTTCCTTAAAGATAGGATACCTACTTGGGAAAAGGGGCCCTTTGGGGGCTTGAATTCCAAATCCATAAGCAAATTAATTTTGTTTATTTTGTTGTTTATTTATTTGTTTTATCATGGACCTTGTTAGTTTGTGAGGGATCATACTGAGAAGGAGCTTATATCAGCCTAGACCCATCTCGATTCTTGAACCAAGGGAGAATCTGCATCCTGAGATTCTCCAACCACATGAGTGGTTACTAGGAAAGAGGAACTATCCAATCCAGTAACGGTAGTGTCTGTGGAGTCACTTGATCCAAATAGAGTGCCCATAGGGGATGGGGTAAGGGCTTAATCTAATACCCTGGAGAAAATGACATGGCTAGTCATATATCCAATAGGTATTCAGTTTCCAACTCAAGGAGAAAGCACGGGGACTCATATCTACCAAGAGTGGTATATTCACCGGGTGAGTCACTGTCAGCATAGTTAACATCAACCAACCTAAGGTGCCCATCGATTTGCACCAATCAGCCTAGGAAGAAAGCTGGGACTCACATCCTCCTATAGTGGAATGATTCTTTGGGATAGTCTATCTTATTCGAGGTGTGTTAGACCTAAGGACTCTTGAGTGAATGCCACTGGGGACTTAGATCAGCTCAAAAGTAGTCAAGAGGGAAAGGAGCCTGGGGACTTATCCTAAACCTCAAACATACTCGACCTAGTTAGAGCATGATGGCTAGTTCAAGAAAGCAGGACTCACATCTTCTTAAGCAAAGTCAACATGAGGTAGCTTTGGCTAGTGAAGCCTACCATACTAACAAGGTGCTCTTTGGTTTGCAATGATCAAGTTAGGAAGAAAGCAGGACTCACATCCTCAATAAATGACCACTAGGGTGACATACTAGCGGTAGCATGTAGACTAACCTATAGTAGCTAATGAGTGCCACAGGGGCTTGCTCTCACATCAAAGTAGCTTGAGATATAAGATTTGTGTTTGTTGTGCATGTGTTAAAGGAATAGGATGCCTCTGGGGACTCTTACACCTACCTTAAACACACTAGGATTTGATGAAGTGGTGGATGGGCGATTCCCAGAAAGGATGTCGCTTGGTTTTTCTCACACCTACCTCAGTTATGCTAATTGAAATAGGATGCCTCTTGGGTTCTCATACACCTATTCTAAAAGAATTGGGATATTTGTGGTTATGTATTGAAAGAGGGATGGGATTCCACTAGGGGACTCTTACACTACCTAAACAGGAAGATTCAAGATAAGCAAACAATGCTTCAAGAAGAGAAGATTTGATGAATGGAATCAAATTTTGTTCTTTTTTAATGATTATTTTCAAACATGATTTGTTTCATGGGTAATATTTCTTTAGATAGAGCCCATTAATTGGAAGCATGGTGTTCCCCTTTATAATCAATAAGGCGATAAAATCCTCCTTGGTAGGCCTTCTCATGACATAGGGGCCTTCCCAAGTGGGTTCAAACTTGCCTCCCATCTTTTGATGGGCACAATGGGTCTCCTTAGGACTAACACAAGTTCTCCTACTGAAAGACCTAGGGTGGACCACTTGTTGTGAGCTTGAATCATTTTGGCCTTGTACAACTTCGAGGTTACATGCGCATGGACTTTTCTCCAAACCTTGAGCTCTTCTTAATAAGTTTGCATTATTCTCTATATGATCTTGTTACCCAATGCTATCCTTAGTGATGGGAGTTGAACTTCTAAAAGAAGAACGACTTCAGACCCATACACTAAAGAAAATAGGATAGACTGAGTTGGAGTTCGGTATATGGTGTGGTAGGCCCACAAAGCTTCAACCAACTGATCATTCCATTGTTGTTTGTTGTCATCAAGAGTCTTCTTCAGTATCTAGATGAGAGTTTTGTTGAATGCTTCTGCTAAGCCATTTGCTCTAGGGTAATAGATGGTGGAGTATCTCCAATCTATACCATGTCTTGAAAATTGATCTTCATGCTTTTGAATGCGGTACCATTATCGATATAATTCATCGAGGCACCGAACCTATATACAATATGGTTCTAAAATTAGAGCATGTGATGAGGTGTGACCTCTAGTGGGATGGCTTTTACTTGGAAAAGTAGTCGGTGGCGCTAAGATGAATCGATGCCCTAGGAAGGAGGATCAATCGGACCTACAATGTCGTACAACACTCAAATGGCCATGAAGCCAATGTAGGATGTAGAATGTTGGGTGGTTGGTGGAGGACCACCGTGTACGACGATGATCTCTTAGCTACATCCATGCAATCTGTCATCAAGGCTAGTAGTATCTAGTCTTTTGATCTTCATCTTCATCTTTAGGATTGATGAGCTACATACACAGTGTACCTCATTATAATTCCATGGGCTTCATGTTTGTCTAAATAGTGTAACCACATTTGGTCAAAGGATCGGGTAAAGGGGTGCCATCGGCATAGGATAGAGCTCTTTTTGTTTCACTTGATGGGCTTGTGATTTCTCTTGTGGTAGTTTTAGGTGTTCAAATAATCTATGAACGATTGCCTCCAATCTAGCTCCTTGTCCATTTTGGCAACAAAAACCTTCCCTTCAAGAGAAAGTCTCTCGATGAGTTTAAAATTAATAAGGGATAGGACTTGTCTATTTTGGACCCTTATTGAAATGGACTCATTTTCAAGACATGCCAACTCTTTGGCAAGTTTGGCCAAGGCATTTTGTGTTCTCCTCGGGGAACCTTGTAGATGGTGACTTTGAATGGGCAACATCTTCATGGCATACCGTAATGATGAAGCTTGGGTTTGAGAACTTGGTAGGACAACCTAGTTGATGACGAGAATCCCCAAAGATGTTGATGCTCTGCGATAGTGATGGCTAACTCCATAATCAAAGCCTCATGCTCAGCTTCATTGTTGGTGGAGGGGTTGGAAAGTAGTATGAGAATCTCATCATATCATAATTTAGAGTTAGAAGAACTATTCCTACCCACTTTCTGGGAGAATAGATCATGGTGCTTCACCTTCAAGAAAGAAGCGACCATCAAAATACATCTCCCATCGGGTTTGCCACCTCCCTTAAGTTCATGATTTGTTCGCCAGGGAGATCATCACTAAGTGAAAAATCACCAAGAAGTGGATATGATGCTATGAAATCCACTAGTGTTTGTCCTTTTACCATACAGAGGGGCACAAATGTGATATCAAACTATGAGAGAATCATGGACCATCGAGCCAAATGTCCAAATAATGTTGGCAGTGTCATGAGATACCATAGTGGATTTTTTAGGGATCAAGTTTATGAGAAAGCATATAGTGTCATGCTTATAAAGATCAAAGCTAGGCAATGTTTCTCAATAGGTGGATAGTTTTCTTGCAAGAATCGATGGCGGTTGAGATAATAGAGAGCTCCTTCCCATCATCATTGTTGGGGAGATGAGAGTCATCCAATGTAGTAGTGTAAGGATGATTGGACCCAGATAGCGCTAGACTCTTCACCAAGTACTCTTTGATGTCTTGAAGGCATGCACTTATCATCCCTTGAACTTGGCATCCTTTTTTTGACAAGTGTTGAGAATGCTTTGCATCTCATAGGTTTGAGATAAAGCATCTTAGATAATGTCATCCTTGAAAGGATCGGTTGAGTTAAACTCTTAGGAGGTGGCATTTCTAAGATAGCTTTAATCTTTTTTAGATCTATTTCTATTCCCATGTCAAACAACAAACCAAGAATTTCCTTGAGCGACTCAATGTACACTTGAGGATTCATCTTGAGGTTATATTATCTTAACCATTACTCAAGTCAAGAGGTGGTCTTCCTTTTCTAAGCTTTTGACTTAAATCATCAACATAACACTCAACGATGATGGATGAGTTCATTGAAGATCGAGTCATGGATTGGTATGTAGCACCAGCATTTTAAGGCAAGGCATGACCTATAATAGAAGATTGATGGGTTTGAAAATTAGTGTTTCTTTCATCTTGGAGACATCTTGATTTGGTTATAGCAGATCCATCCATGAAAGAATATCTGCATGAGATGAGGCGATGTCCACCATTAATTACATAGGAAGAGAAACTCATCCTTAGGACATGCCTTGTTCAAGTCTCTAAAATCAATTTGGCCATTCTTCTTTTTTTAACTGGATGACATTGCTAACGTAGGATATTTTCTTCTTCGATGAAACCGCATCGATTTGTTTCTTGACTTTAGAAATGACTTTGTTCAATTTCTAATGCATGCATCTAGGAGCTTGCTTAATAAGGGTAACATTAGGATCTATTACTAGCTTGTGGACTACTACATCAAGAGATAATATGGTATTTCTTCATAACTCCATGTGATCTTTAAACTTCAATAGCCTTTAAGTCATTGGTTTCTTCTTCATTCATGATAACGATGTATGTCGGGAGAGGATTTTCTTTTGTCTCGTGGTTGATTTATTTAAGCTTGTTGATTGTTGAATGAATCTCCTCTTCAAATTCTAGCGGTGCCTCTTTTACTTGGAGATCATCTGGATCATCTGAAGTTTCTAAACACACATTCTCATAAGAGTTGGGGATGTGTGAGAAGAACGTATCAAACTCCAAATGGTTGGTAACAACTAGGCAATAATCTTCATCATCGACCCAATCATGTGAATCTAGTCTACTCTTGATTGTGCTTTCATTATTTAGCTTTTTTGAAGTATTCTAATATGCTTGGACCATGTGTGAGGAACTAAACCTTTATGTATAAGATTTTGAACACAAGGTGAGTAAAAGTCAAAAGGTAATTCCATTAACTCTTTAAAGTATCTTCCTCAAGCTCTACATCAACTTGATTGAGGAGGATGATCCCAAAAGAACTTCTTCTTCTTCATGTCCTTTGGAAGACTTAGGGACTTCCTTAACTACTAAACCTTCAACTTTAGATGTAAGAGGTAAGAGCTAAGGTTCCCAATTCCCTAGTTTCACATAAACAGATTGAATACTTTGCTTGGAGGCCTGGTAGTCTTCACTTGAGCTCATCATCTTCTTCTATGGACCTGTTGATGATTTGGTTGAGAGTGAACTAATCTATTTAGAGTTGAAAGTCCAACTATGAATAGAAAAGAGAAGGGAATTATTATGTGAAATTATTGGTGGAATGAAGATAACCCATCATCAGTCTCAAACTAGCTTTATTCTTCAATTTCTTAGAATTTTGGAGGTACAAGTAAGTCAAGTAAAGTGAGTGGGAAGGATTTGATGCCCTTATCTTATAATTCTTACAGAAAAAGCTAGCTAAAATGGAATAAGTCATGATTGTGGAATTCGATGGAGGCTTGAACATTTCACACTCTAATCTATCTAGACACATGTATTTTTCTTTCATTATCTTTTTTATTTCTGTTGCCTCAATTGCAAATTTCATTGGTGTTGAGGTTTTTGATTAAACAAAAGCTTCTTGATCTTCTAAATTATTTTCTTAGAGATTTGGATGAAGAAATGTCCCACTTTCATATTTTGGTAGGATCCACATGTATCCCAGGTTACCTAATGGAAATGAAGGTTGTTCCAAAGTATTCGGGATAACTATCAATCTTGAAATTGGGTTCAAAGTCCTTGAATATGAAGCAATCTCCAAATGTGGCTAGCATTGGGTAGGAAAAGTTTGATCATGAATTTTTCCACTTCCTAGTCTCTAGGTGGGTAGCTAAATTTCTTTAGAGATTCTTAAAGATTTTCTTGATTACCTCTCTTAAATTTTTTTGTTTAACTTATCTAGTGGGTGGACCATACTTCTTGGATAGGGTATGCATCTTGAGGCGGTGGTGGAGATCTTGGCTATGCTCAGCCATGGCTTCTATTGAGTAGGGGTTGCCTTATATGATCAAGGGAGGTGGAGGTCTTGAGGTTGCCTCTCGATCTCTAATCATCTTTTGATCAAAATTCTATTATTCTTGGCTTTTCTCAAATAAATTTTGTAGCCATTGAGATCAGAAAAGAAGTTGTTTGGCCTCTCCTTGTATAGTTCCTGATTAACCAATTCTGAGGTGAAGCTTAAAATGAAGTCAAGTGAGTATGGATATTTCAAGAGAATCTTGGCATGATAACAACAATACACACTTCTGGTATGCCATGGAATATAATCAAAAGTGACTCCTTGGAGTGCTATTGTGACTGAGATCACTACTTAACTTTATTGAGCTAAGAAAACCTCTTGATAAAGAGTTGCTCAACTTCAACTTTTCTTGAATCATTAGGCGGTTTAGCATACCAATCAAAAATAGCTAGGATGACAAAAGTAAGAAAAGAAAAGCATCTTGAACTATGTTGCATAATTAGCAAAATGGTATTTTTTCATTATTTTCCATGAGAAGCTTTTAAAGGAGGCAAACCCTTGGGATCTTGGATAGCATTGAATTCCTCCATGGGGTCTACCATCGATGATCCTCCGGCTTGAGCCAAGCTTCCTTTAATTTATATCTTTTCTTGTATGGAGGTACTTTCCACTTCATCTACTTGCTTACTTGCTCCTCTTGGGAGGTAGAGTCTTAACTAGTCAGACATTCACTAACTGGTGGATGTTGACATGGTAGGATGACTAAAGGGGCTTACAGGAACTTGTTGATTTCCCAATTCATCTTTCACTTATTCATTATTTCAAAATGTGCTAATTTTTTTGGTGGTGTCCTCTTGATAACCCATCACCTTCCATGTCTTTGTTCAAGAAGAGATCTCTGTCAAGAGCATGCATACTAAATCCCATAAGCCATCTTGTTGGATCAAAAGACTCTCTCTTCCTTCAGTTCTGTGTAGATTTCTTTTTTCACATGAAATAATGTGCAACTATTTCATCTAAGAATGATCCAACTCTAGGTCAAATAGTTTGCAATGATGTGATCACTATATGCGAGGCACAAACCTCCTTGTCCTTTGATGTTGATCTTGTGGACTATACTCACTAGATGAATGATACTCAGGCTTTCGATAAGGGGTAAAATCCTGATGTTCTCCACCACTTCTTACTATCATCGAATATTTAATAACTTCTCACCATCTACATCAAGCTATATGGGTGGAGTTGGTGAAGGATCACGATGCTTTTGTGGTCCACACCTTGATTACCACAGGGGTAGAAGGTTGTAGGATTGCCCTACCATAATGGATGGTGTGAAGGGGGTAGGATCCCTTTATCAATAACTAATGGTGACTTTTCCCATGTGGCCTTAGATGGAATGGGAGATCTTTGTAACATGTACTAGAAAATGATAAGATAGGCGATGGGGTGAGACACCATCACTCTTCTGCACAAGAACTGCCTTCATGGTGGTCCCAGTGAGAAGAATACTATCATGTGGCATACCTTAGCTCTCAGAAAATCAATGAGAATACATCAAGCGATTGAACCTTTGTTCTCTCTTTAATAATGTGGGGTATGGGCCTCTTGGGCCCTCTAGAATCTACCTCCCTACTTTGTGGGGATAATAGATCAAAGATTCAGTGTACTTGTCCATATCTTGCAGCATAAAATAGGTGAGGCCTATGACCTCCTACTAAGCTTCTTTGCTCAAGTGGACCCAAGGAGGTGATGACAAATCCTCTAGCATCTCCATGTCTGCTAGAGATGGAACTAGTTTCTATAACAGTGGTGATAATGGAGACTCATTTGCTAACTACACCTCCCATCCAGCTCTGGGTGTGATCTTGATCATGCGATTCTTGTTCTATCTGATAAGATGGGATGGGAGTGTGAGCTCCCACACACTCAAATGTAGGGGAGAAAGCCCAGACCAGGGAATTACCCTTGAGTAGATGTTGATTAGCCCCTTTGGGGCAACATGGTAACTCGGGATGAGCGCGAGTATCTAGATGCTAGGATAACTAAAATCTATGGTACAACATAATTTTCTCTTCAATGAGGAGACATTAGAAATGAAGGTAGATCATCACCATGTTCCGCTTGGTCACTTTGGTGTGGTGAGAGAATGCCCCTAAGTGATCCGGCTCCTATCCACACACCAAAGTGAATTGGTGGGTATGGTCAAGAGGGAATGTCATCTAAAGCTAGATCCATACCTGGGAAGGTGAAAACAAACTTAGAGAACATTTCTATAATGGAAATTGAATTGTACTATTTGTAAAAATCTACATGAGAAATTAACTTGTGATTTGGTCTCCATAGATTTTTTGAATTTTGAATAAATTTGAACCCACATCCAACAACTTGGAAGTGTTAAGGGGTTCAAATGGATTTGATTGATTGAAATAGGAATTTGAATATGAATCAACTTCAACAAATTTAGGTATGTTGAAATATGGATCAAAATTTTGATAAGGATGCTTCCATAGGTTCTTGTTTGTTTGAAAATGAATTTTGATTTTGGACCCTTTCCTTTAACAAATTTAGTATTGTGAGAAGTGTTTAAAGAGTGATTATTTCTTTTGTGAATTTTGTTTTGATTTTGGAAAATTTGGAATTCTTACTTAAATTTAGGTATGGTGAAGAACCAAGTGTATTTTGTTTGATTTTTTGAAAATGGATTCACAAATTTAAGTATGCTAAGAAAATCTAAGTGTTTCATTTGTTTTGATGTTTTGATTTTTTTTTTAAAAGGGTTGGATCCTTAGAAAATTTGGATCTAAAGGAATCTAAGTGTTTCATTTTTTGTTTTGATGTGATTGAAAGTGGAGATTCAATTTTAGCAAATTTGGTATGCTAAAGATGAAGTCCCACTTGGTTTTGTTAATGGAAATTTCACTTAGCAAATTTAGTATGCTAAATGAAATTCCAAATGGTGTGTTCAAGATTTTTTATTTCATTTTAGTTTTGAAAATGGAAACTTCTCCTTAATTTGGTATGCTAAGGAAAGAAGCTCAAAGGTGTTTGAAAATTTTGGTTTTGACTTTGGAAACTTCACTTAGCAAATTTGAGTATGCTAGGTGAAGTTCTAAAAAAAATGTTTTGAAAAATGTTTGATTTTGATTTGGAACTTCACTTAGCAAATTTAGTATCTAAATGAAGTTCCAAAGTTGTTTGAAAAATTTTTTGGATTTTGAATTTGGACTTCATAACAAATTTGGGTATGTTAAATGAAGTTCCAAATGTTTTGAAAAATTGTTGATTTTGATTTTGGATTTGGGAACTTCACTTTAGTGATTATATGTGGTTTAAAATGTGTTAATTTTTTTTATTTTGAATTTGGAGACTTCAAATTTGGGTTTTAAATGAAGTTTTGAATGTGTTTGAAAATTTTGAATTTTGATTTGGAGACTTCACTTAACAAATTTGGGTATGTTAAATGAAGTTCCAAATGTGTTTGAAAATTTTGAAATAAATTGATTGTTGATTTTTTATTTTTGAAAATGGGACTTCCATTCAAAAATTTAGGTATGTAAAATGGAGATCAATCTTATTTTTAAATATAAATTTTTGTTTTTTTATGTGTGATTGTTGCTTTTTTGAAGAGAATTCCAACTTAAAACATATGTGAGATGTGTTCAAAGAGATTTCCCAAATGATATTTTATTTTAGTTGGGAATGAAATCTTCATTTAATAAATTTGAGTATATTAAATGAAGGTGTTCATGTGTGTTTTGAAAATTTTATTTTTTTGTTGAAGTGAACTTTCCATTCAATAAGTGTGAATGTATTGAATAGAAAGATTCATTCGTGCTTTTTAAAACTTTTATGATTATGATTGTGACTTTTGGAAAAGATGATTATTCATTTTATTTTGAAAATGACATCTTCATCAAAGTGAATTGAAAGAAGATGTTCATTTGTGTTGTTGAGAAGTGTTTGTTAGTTTTATTTTTGAAAACCACTACATGTAATAATTATGGGAATTGTTAAATGAGGGTGATAAGATTTTTTTGATAATATTTTATTAAGTGCTTTTTTGAAAAGGTGCTTTTGAAAAACAAAGTTCTTTATGGAAGATTTATTATTTTAGGATGAACCTTTCCTTATCATGAAAATGATAAGGAGGAAGTCTTTAAAAATTTTCTTTTTTTATTTAGATCTTTCATTTTACCCATTGGAGAACCTGACGGGGTTTTAAGACCAACAAGGAATGCGGTCCTAAAACCCGATGTTGGCTAACTCAACTTAAGAATGAAATGAGCTAAGTGCCAATGGAAAGAAGGATAGTCTTGGATTC